>CAHIKZ030001085.1:275000-300000 GCA_903632075.3 Acanthosepion pharaonis | reverse complement strand
GGTTAGTTAGTAAAACAAGGACATATGAAAGGGTAGCAATATAATCAGTATGATACTAATTTATTAGCTATTAATTATTAGCCATTTGTCAGAAATGAATCATGATGAGAAAGATTTTATATTTGGAATTTTCAGACACTACTGTGTTCTTCATCAGTGGACCAAGGAACAGAGAAATGGGAATTACTCATTGACAAATGTTTTTGTAGATGATGCATTATCTGGTGGGAATCATATTGTTAGCAAAAATCTGATCTCTGTCTGAATCCTCGATGTGCAAAACTTTTTATGAAAATAAATTTAAAATTTCGATCAGTGTAAAAGCGTTTGGCAGGTCTATTATTACTGGTGTGTGTTGTGGGTGGGGGAGTGATATTGTAAACATAAATGAAGAGAGTTATAGGTTGTGGAGGGGGGAAAGATGTCTCACATGTAGCAAAAATTGTCAGACCAAGTTGTCAAGTGTAGAAAGATGGGCTGTGGCTAAATTATGATGTGAGAATATTATGTGATGAAAATATATATATATATATATATATATATATATATATATATATATATATATATTATATATATATATATATGTGCAAATTTTTGCAAATTTTACAAAAATTTTATATATATATATAATAAACAAACAAATCCTTTTACCTTATATGGGGAATAGGCATTTTCGGCAGATGACCACTTTCATTGTCTGCTGAAACAGCCTGTTCCCCATATGAGGTAAAAGGATTTGTTTGATTATTAATTATATTGCCCTATATAAATTCATTAAAATACATCAAGCTCTTTTTGTGGATCAGTTCTTTTATTTTCATATTACTAGGATTGACTTGTATTATATACCAACAGACTTTTTTACCTTACCATATATATATATATATATATATATAGTGATTAGAACAAGAAGAAGAACATGTGTATATACCAACTGTGGATTGATGATGTCAGTACTATGCTTGTGAGATAGATTTCTGTTTGTGTGAAAAACTGTTCCTTGTCCATGACTTTACATGTTATCTTTGATGGCCAAACGATGGTTTGAATGATCCAGAAAGATGTTCTACCTCCCCATCATATCAGTTCATTTACCAATTCAAACGTCCAGTGTGATGCAGGTCTACATAGGTAGTATGGGTTAAAGTTTGATAACAAGGATTACTCTGCATGTACCAGCCAATATTTGCAAGGGTAAGCTGAACAATTTTCAAGGAAAGTTAATACAACTGGTTCAGCAACCGCCGATTATTTCTTAAACAATCATCAATGTGCATGATCTTATAATCAAGATATTTGAACTGCAGCTTTGTGGAATCAAATCCCAAGAGGATGCTTCTGTGGTCATTACAATCTTAACCTGTTCAAGTCTAGAGTCAACCGTTATCTTCCCTATATAAACTATGTCACTTACTCTGAAACCTTCTATCTTGAGTGGCTCTTGGGCCTTGTACAGGGTGAACATCATTGTACCGAGGAAAGCTGACTTGGAAATTTGATTTTAAAATGTCGGAATCTATATATTAAGTCCTGCCAGCCAGTCCTCAGCAAGTAGGAGTCGTTATTAGGCTTAAACATAATTAGCCCTTAATTGTCAAATAACATCTGGTAATTGGTTTTTATTTTACCTGTTGTGCATGTTTTTGTCCTTGATTGAGCTCTGATGAGAGAGGACTCTTTTAAATGTATTTTGTATTTATTTATGATCATCAAAATTTTATTGTTACATCTTTTTTGTCAGTTTTTTCTTCTTTAAGTATGTCCAGTTTTTTTTTGCTATTATTAAATTTTGTACCCCTGAGAAAATACACACACACACACGCACACATAAATATAAAAGTGAACATTGAAATCAAAACTCAAAGGCGACAGGCTGTTTCATGCTGGATGCAATCATCAGGCTGCCTGACGATTGCATCCAGCATTAAACAGCATGTTGCCTCTGACTGTTGATTTCAATGTACACTTTTATATTTATATTTACATATGCTCTATCTCTGAAATTCAGCACTTTATCCCATAAATATAGCACACCCTAAAACTATATTTCTTCATATATGATAAAAAATATAGTTTTAAGGTATGCTATATTTAATAAAATGCTCAATATCAGATATAGAGCATATGTAAATATAAAAATTGATACTATGGCCAACACCAAGCAGCAACAGTCTGTTTCAGGCTTGAACACAATCCTCAGACCATGTGAATTGTCTTTTGGCGCGACTATATATACTGATCTATGGTGCATTATTGGGTGGGCAATAACAGCTATATTTCAAATTGTTCTAGTTACTATTGAGTAGAAATAATTGTGAATCCAAATGCAGTTTTATAATGTTGGTTTTTTTTTCATCATTATTATTGATTTCTTAATTATTCGATCAATCTTGGTGTATACATTGTACAATGTAAGAGATAGGTTCTTAGCATAAAAAAATGATAATTTTTAAAAAATTAATAATCGATAAAGCGGATTAAAAATTGATAAATTCAACTTTTTTCCTCTGATTTTGTTCAAACTCATTATGTAGGTAGGGAGGTAGAACATCTTTTTGCATCATTCTCACCATCGAGCAAAGATAACATGTAGAGGAACAGTTTTTTGCACAAACAGAAATCTATCTCACAAACATAGTACTGACCTCACCAATACACAGTTGGTATATACAACTGTTCTTCTTGTTCTAATCACTATTATATATATATATATATATATATATATATATATATATAAGGTAAAAAACTAAAAACTCCCTCAATTTTCAAGCAATCTAATACAAACTTTACTCAACTGTAGCCAACAATAAGTTGATTGTTCATCAGTCAATTAACTTGATAATTGAGTTCACCCATATCATGAAAACCCACATAAATAGAAAAAATGGCATTTTTACTGGTTTCTTTCTTATTTTTCGTTGATCTTTCAACCAATTTTCATCAAACTTAACAATTGCTTTATAAATGTGTCTTCTTTTACATCCCTGGTAGCGCACTGACAAACTGAATTTCAAAAACTCCAAAATAATTGTGGTTGAAGTGGGTCTTCATGTTGCCTGTTTTACTCCTTCATGTCCTTGGCTAACTTCGATTGAATAAATACAGACTAATTCTGTTATGAAAGTACTTTAAAGTAATTGAAGAATATAGACTCTGTTACATCTAGACATGATGCTCTATTCTAATTGAACACTTTTTCTGATCGACCAGCTGGGTATGGCTGCTCGTTCTATTGCTTTGGGTGGCAGCATATCTTGGAAGAAAACCCATAACATAATGGTAAAGTGGAAAAAAATGATTTGTAAAGCGTTTCATCCTCTAAAAGGACTTTATCAGATTAAAGTATTTTCTTACTGTTCGAATTTTATATATATATATATATATATATATATATATATATATATATCTACTGGCAGGAATTATATATATTTAGGGTGAAGTGGGGAAGATATAAATATAAATGGTGGTTATAATTATGCACCAAGGGAAATGCTGAAGATGTAGGAATGTTGAATTTGAAAATTTCTGAGATCCAAAGTGTCTAGACACACAATTCGGCTAATCTGATATAGTTTCTCAATGCTTTTGTTTTAGCTTTTAAATATCCTACATGTTGTAACAATAGAAAATTTGTTAGAAAAGGGTGATGTTCGAAGAAGATGGAAACAAATTTACCATGGATGATTCAGAAATCAGTGCACTTTCTATAAATTTATGAAAAAAATTTATTCTCCCTTATATTTTCAAAAGGTTACATATCAACCATTCATAAAACCAAACAGTAATCAACTTTACACAGTTCCTCCAACCATCCACCAACACAGCAAATACCATAATCCATCAGCTGTGAAAAGATAAATTAAATATTTTTCGTAAAATAAAAAATTTTTATGAAATTATTTTTAAAGAACAATAGTTTTTAAGAAGAACTAATATTTACAGAAAATAGAACAAAAAAATGCAACAGTAAAGGAAGTATACTGGTTTGACCCACAATGCAATAAAAAATCTAAAAACAAATATTCATGAAAAATTTGTCAGACTTATTCACAAGCTTTTCCCATGAAATAAAAATAATTGTTTGTTCAGAAAGTAAGGACCTACATACATCAAATTGTCTTCAAATTAAGTGGCAACAGAAGAATTATTGTCGAACTTTTAAAAGGTAAGCTTAAATATTAATGCAATACTTAAATGCAGCAATCAATTTTGAGTTCTGTAGTCTATTGTGGCCTATTGCATCTACTCCCTACCTATTGTGATAAAGGCCCAATCAAAAGCCCTCCACAGGAGCTAGCTTAAATGCCACTGATAGGGCAGCTTTTTTAAACTTATATATATATATATATATATATATATATATATATATAATATTGATTACATGATTACCTGATTATACATTTTGCCATCGTTAAATAGGTTTTTTCAGATCAGGACAAAAGAAATACACGTGTGTGTGCGCGTGTGCTTCAATAGTAAATTGTTAATACTTTTTTTCGTTAAGCTGACATTGCTCAGTTGGAATGAGAGAATGAAATTAAACTTTTATATAATTATTTTAATTTATGCTTTCAATTTTCTTGTTTTGTGAAATTTGTTTTCAGATTTTTCCAGCTTTTCTGCAGTGAATTCAAGGTAAATCCCCATCCAATTTCTTAGAACGGGTTGAAAGTATAAGATTCATATATTTTAGGTAGGTCTATCTCTTGTTCTGATGAGCTGAGGAAGTCCATTTGATGATGTTGAAACATGTAATCAAGTCAATAAAACAGTTTTCCACTTGGGCAAATTTATTAAACTTTGTTTGGATACTAAATCTGATGTATACACATACAGAATAACAATGATAGCTGGCCATTTGTATTCAATGATACTTGTCTAATAGGGTGGCTAGCCAATCCCTATTGCTCAGGCTCATTTGTATTTGTTCAGCACCCACAGAGCCCACCTGTATTTTATACTGCAACTATTCTGAGCAGACTTTTGTTACAGTTGCTGGGAAAGAGCGTGTTATGTAAAATAATCAACAATCTGAACAAGGCCAGCACACTCAAACACTTAGTGACGATGACTTGTGACGATGTGCGAGAAAAACCCATGACACAGGGAACCAACTTTTAATTTAATATTGGGCTACCTGCATGGCAGATGCTAACCTCCAGAAGAGCAAGTCTTTGTGTCTTCTTGGACTTATGTTTCCCATGACATGAAGTGGTATGATTACATTGAATCAATTGCTATGTTTACTATGAGGAAAGTTGGTTTCATTGTGTCTTAACAGTTAATTTTTCTTGTCTTGCACATTTCTAAATCTACCATTTGTCAGTGAATTGAATACTGCTGCCATAGCTGGTCTAGTGTTCCTACTACTTATCTTGAGATTCTTGACAAAATTCAAAGATGGGCCTGTAATGTAATCGATCTTGACCTGGCATCTTGATTTCAATTACTTTCTCACTGAAGTAAGGTGGCTTCTCTCTGACTTTTCTACAAATATTTTAATGGCAATTGATCTGATGAGCTTTCCTCCCTGGTGCCTTGACTGCATGAATTTACATTATTCGGACTATTGTCCTCATCTTTGTCGCCATATTTATTACATTTCGGCTGTTGTACTGAACCCTTTATTTTGCTCACTAGGGGTAGACAGTTCTAGTTCCATGTGCCATGTCTAATGGATATCAGTTATCAATTATCACCTGTTAATTCCCCTCTGAAAGTTCTCCACTGCCTTAACCAGGTATTGAACTCAAACTCTTTGGGTCTTGTCACTGGATCTAACAAATGCCTTTATCCACTGTGCCATGCTTTGTTCTGAGACGATTTAACAAGATAATCACATACACTCTCTCTGTGTCTAGAAACCAGTGTATGTTTTTTTTGCTTTTCTTTTCTGTAACCCGTTTCTTGTCGCTACTATTCTTTTCTGCTATATAAAAGACATTACCAATTCAAACATTGAATTTATGTTTGTTCGGCTTTCTGCAGATATTAATTTTTTTT
This sequence comes from Acanthosepion pharaonis, assembly GCA_903632075.3. Taxonomy (NCBI): domain Eukaryota; kingdom Metazoa; phylum Mollusca; class Cephalopoda; order Sepiida; family Sepiidae; genus Acanthosepion; species Acanthosepion pharaonis. The sequence continues at coordinate 293,997 of CAHIKZ030001085.1, read as the reverse complement.
TTTGCTGCATTCTAAATTTCTTAGCACAGACTCCCCAGCCATGTCTACATCTTCAGTTGACAGTGAATGGACGGACATCACTTCTGATTTCTGGATTAAACAAATCACAACATGGGCAGGAAGCAGGATTAAACCAGTGGACCGGTCAAATAATCTATGGATGCTCAGGCCACTCTCTTGAGTTTGGTTAGGACCGAGTAGACACCTCAACCCCGAGAGTAAGATGATGGAGGTTGAGGGGCTGGGGCGAAAGTGTTAGAATAATACCTCATCTCAGAAATATAGACAGATACTGAAGGGCCAAAACGTTGTAATAAATATGGCGAGAAAGATGAGGACAATAGTCCAGATAATGTAAATACTGTGCATAATAACTCATCTCTTCTCAGAAATATAGACAGATACTGCATGAATTTAGGCGTGATAATAGCTTGGCAACTTGGTCTCGGCATTTTACTGTTGAATTGGCTAGATACGACTGTATGTTCCATTCTAATAGTTTCATTTCCTGCACTTTTCGCCTGTGGAACACCCTTTTGATTTCTTACTTCTCTGCCACCTACAATCTTCAAAAGTTTAAATGCAATGCCAATTGCCATTTTCTGTCTTCCTGAATCATGTTCTTTTATTGTCCTTTCTCCTCACTAAAGTCTTCTCATTCTCTTGTGTCCTAATGGCATTATTGCCTCGCTTGGGGTGAAATGATTAAAAACAAGTTGGGAGTGAAGAATGTTTAACTATCATATTTACTCTTGGTTCAACGCAATGCAATTTAACCATGGTTTGGATTGAAATTTTGTAAAATATGACACATATATGTTTAAATTAGTAATATAGAATTCTTTGCCAGACTGAAGCTAATAAATGGTAGCAATAACATTAATGTTCCTTATAATGACTGAGATCGTCAAAAGGATACAAACAAAAGTATTATGAATTTTAGAAGTTTCTCCATAAATTTGATCTGGTTGTAGGACAACATATCCACAAGCTGTGAAAACAAGAAAAATGAAATGGATACAACTGTCAATCGATTTTAATAAAGTTATTTGAATGAATTCTTGCTCTCTAAGTTTATGTATACAGAAATAAATGTGCAACCATAAATGCACACACATGTATATAGGGTGAATTTGTGCAGTAATTTTTAATTTATACAAGTTTGGTTAAAAAATCAACAAACGAAAAAGACTTTTTGTTTATTTTCCCTATACTTTCCTTGATTTCTGATAAAAAAAAATACTTTCAACTTTCATAAGTCATTATCAAAGAAATTTTCTTTCTTTTTTGTGCTAAAAAACTAACATGATGGGTGAAGACACAATATTTGAATGACGAAACCAACACAGCACAACAAGCAAAATCTCTTTCATAATGGTTTATGAAGAAGAATTCAGACATCAAACAATATATATATATGCGAGTTATTATCATCTATTTCTTCAGCCCACCATAAGGTCCAGGACTTTCCTAAGCTAACAACATATTGGCAAGGCATTTGAATTCTGTTATCCTTCCCCTAGACTAGTAGCTTACCCAAGATTAAAGAACTTGGTCTGTCCTGCTTTTTAACCCTTAGCTGAAGGGAGAATAAGTGAACACACACACACACACACACATATATATATATATATATATATATATATACATACATACACATATACCTACATTTATAGTGCAACTTAATATACAATTGCTAATATCTCATTATTTATATTCACTCTTATATCTATATATAAATATATATACATATAAGTGTAACATTATATGGTTTAACCCACCTTTTAATCATAATGTTCAAATGAATATTGGAAGAATTTTCCTAAATTTAATTCATAATTTATTTTCATAAATTTAATCATTCACCAATAATAAAAAGGTTTTTAACAAAAATAATTTTTTAGATCAGCCAAAGCTGCATCAATAATATGAATAAATCTATATTCCAACATACCAACATTAAATAAATATTTTTCCAACAAAGATGTTAATTTTTCTAAAATAAATGCAACTGCTGAAAAAATATGATCTGTCCCTTAAACAGTCAATATATGACTGATAATATTGTATACTGATCTAGCATACATTTTAATAATAATGTTAAATTTTTTTTTTTTTTGGTTCCATGGAAAATCTTTGGCAATTTTGATTCTACCATAATTCTTTAGGCAATGTAAAATACAAAAACAGCACTGCTTTCTCTAAATATTTCTTGCAATTAAAGAATGATGGTAATGCACCTTTTATCAGATGGGGTATTGTCGCAAGAGCTAAATCTTACAATGGGAAAGGAAATAGTTATCGTAAAACACTTAAATAAACCTAGCTTATTAGACACAAGAAATGAATTGATGGTTACAAGTAGGCATAAAAATAAATACCTGCTTAAATATGTTGATCCAGAGTAATTTTTAATGTAAATTATGGTTTGTTTTTTAAAATCTCCCTCTATGCTTAATATAAAAAAATTAATATTCACAACTCTAAAATAATTTTTTTTTTCACATATATATATATATACAAATCCCATTTAATCTAAACACCAAATATATTTTTTTAAATTTAAAAAACTGTAATCCCAGTATAATAACTGTGCGAACATTGCAATAACCAGACGTTTTTATTAAAATTTAAATTATGAAATAGTCAGTCTATACTCAGCACCTGAAGATTGCCTTGTGCATGAAACTCCAAGTCATGCTATTGGTGAGAGATAATATGTATATTTATTAGTATATATATATATATATGTGTGTGTGTGTGTGTGTCTGTGTGAAAATGTGGTGAAGCATGGGTGGATATATGTTTGTGTGTGCATATATATATATATATATACATACATACATACACACACACAGTTTCTTCTCCCACCATTTATCGGCCAATCTAATCCTAGACACTGATTTGGTTTTATGATTGGCACCAAGCCAACAAAGAAATTATCGTTTTTGCAAATTGCAATGGCTCCATTGGATCCTCACACTTTGGCAAAAAGGCAGCTAGATTTCAAGAAACTTCCCATTTTCATCAAAGACCAATGCCAAAATGGGGAAAAACATGAAAAACAAGAACCCCAAACAAAATTGTATCTCAATGTTAACAAGAGAAGAAAATAGTGTCTGTCTGTTTGTGTGTATATATATATATATATATATATATATATATATATATATATATATATATATATATATATATATATATATATATATGCACATAATGAATCAATATTTATACATCCATTTATGTATATGTTAATATGTAAATAAATAAATTAATATGGAAATAGCAGCAGTACTTCAAATAAACCCTTTATCAGATGCTGAAACCTACAGGGTGCAATGGGTAAATTGTTGCCATTTTATATTCTTAATTGTGTGTTGTTTGTTTTTTAATTTTGTTGACTGCACAGTATAGTAGGGTCAATTAGACACCGTCTGTGAGAAAAAGAGCACCATGACGCAATTCTCTCCACCAGAAATTTGGCATGCTGTACATACAAACATTTCAGAGTGTTTGGGTGTCAATCTAAGTATAGTGTGGAGGATTCAGAGAGAGTTTGATGGGCCTAATGGTGATTACAAAGGTGATAGTGATATAATGCCTCCATTCATCTTCCCACAGTTCCTCAAACTCAACACTGAGACCTATATCAATTGCCTTGTAAAGGTAATGCTGTCATGGATCAAAAGGGTGGCTGGTGAAAGACACTATGTCTGGTAACAGGACTCTGCACTATACAGCACAAGAAGGAGGGCCCAGTCATGGCTGTCAGATAATTTCTGCAACCACATCACCCCTGACATCTAGCCAGCTAACTCTCTAGATTGCAATACCCTTGATTATTATGTGTGAGGCTCACTTGAAAACTCCTTGTAAACACCAAAGATGAATTGAAGGCAAGGATTATGATAGCATGCACCAACTTAAAGAAAGAGACTGTCCAGAAGAGATGCAGGAGTTTCCAAAGTTGTCTGGAGGGCGTGGTTGCAGCCAATGGGGATTTTATCAAATAAATTTACACTTTATCCATCGCCATCGCACCCTTTGTGTGTGTGTGTGTGTATGTATGTATGTGTGTGTATATATATATATATATATATATATATATGGATTGGAATCTGATAGAATGAGAGGAAAAAGAACAAGCATGAAACATTTCTAAATTTATTGTTTCTCTTTTATTTAAGCTTCATCAGAAATGAAATATAGTGAAGAAAAGTAAATTCTGGTATTTTTTATTTTCATGCAGTTTTTTTTTCGTTGATCAGGTAGTGTTCATGTGTATGATTCTTGTGTGTTTGTATATCCTAATTCTAGTTCATTTGTGTTTATGTCTGCTAGTGTCAATGTTATTGATTGGGGGGATGTTTTGTGTGAGAGTGAAAGAATTTAAGTTTCACTGGTTGTGGTTGTAGGCAGACACATTTTAGATTCTTTAAGTATGGATTTTATAAAAGTTGGTGATATAATAAAGTGTGTTTGGCATGTGTTTATCGATGGGGAAATATTTATCAGGATTATCAAGTATTTTCTACCAGACATAAAGGAAAATGCAGACTAGTCACACAAATGGTTCATTCACTAGAAGCAATTTTTAATCATTGATCTGAGAAAGTGGTTGTATACAGTTGGACGATTAGACATGAAAAAGTGGTTGTATACTGTTGACTGTTTGGATATATATATAATGTGTATATATATATATATATATATATATATATATATATAAAATGAATACAGAATCCTTAAAGATCCATCAGGTCAGGTTATAATTTATTTCATGGACTTCAGGCATTCATCTCTTGAGACCAGTATCTGTCTATATTTCTGAGATGTGGTATTATGTACACTATTTACATTATTCAGATGATTGTCCCCATCTTTGTCGTCATATTTATTACAACATTTTGGCAATTTATGCTCTGGCCTTCTTCAGGTGGTTGGAATGTTGAACTGAACCCTTTATTTTGCTCACTAGGGTAGACTGTGCTAGTTCTACGTGCCATGTCTAATGGATGTTAGTTATCAGTTATCTCCTGTTAATTCCTCTTTCCAAGTTCTCCACTGCTTTAACCAGGTATTGAACTCACACTCTTTGGGTCCTGTCACTGGATCTAACTAACGCCTTTATCCCCTGTGCCATGTGTCCGTGAGCTTAACAACTAAAAATTCTCTAACTGCTCTCCTATTTACCCATGACTGGGTGGGAGAAGTAGTTTCATGCCTTTTCCAAAGGAATTAAGGTAAAATGAATGCAAACTTCTCAGGCTGGAGTTTGAACTCATTTTGCTAATTGCATTCTCTATGCCATTAACCATAAAGCCACCAGTACCTTTTGACTGATCTCAAGGGATATATATTTTTAATTGCTTTCTTCCAGCACATTAAATCATAATGTTGTCCCATAGCTCACGCAGTTAGGAGGGTGCCAAAAAGCCATATTTGATATGATCCAGAATTTGATTTGATTCTAGAACTGGAATTAAATTCATGAATTGGTTGGAATGTCGAACTAAACACAGTGGATAAAGACATTAGTTAGATCCAGTGACAGGACCGAAAAAGTGTGAGTTCAATACCTGGTTAAGGCAGTGGAGAACTTTGAGAGGAGAATTAACTGTGGAAACGTTGTGATAAACATGGCGACAAAGATAAGAACAATAGTACAAATAATGTAAATACTCTTCAGACCAGTTTTACAAAAATAAATGGAGTTCAATAATGGATTTTTAAGGATTCTGTATTCATTATTATATTGCTCTGTTCTAACATTGAGCTCTCTTTGGATTTGTATCCTCCTTGGAATTATCCCTACTAATCATTAAGTGATATTATATATATATATATATATATATATATATATAATTGAGCTATTACATTTAAACAAAATAGTCATTTTCGCATTGCTATTCAGTAGTCTTTTCTTTGTTTTTTAAAATATTTTCCTGTCTTATATCATCAACTTTTATAAAATCCATACTTAAAGAATCTAAAATGTGTCTGCCTACAACCACAACCAGTGAAACTTAAATTCTTTCACTGTCACCCAAAACATCCCCCAATTAACAACATGGACACTACTTTTGGAACCTCTGATTTGCAATTTGCACCTAAATACAATTAAGTATGTTATGTGTTGTTTTCCTCTGTCCCTCTATCTGTCCTGTGAGTATCAAATTTTCCAAGCCCTCCTTCCTCATTATATGCTCTAGAAACCTTAACTGTCTCTTCCTGATGCTAATTATTAGTTTCCTTTTTATTTCCATTTTCTCCAAAACTTTGTTGTTACTCACATGTTCAATCCAAGGTATCCTCAGCATCTTTGAGGAGATTGTCCAGCACTAACTGCCATACTGGAGGAGAGATATCAAATGGTAGTTTAGTACTCTTTTCCTTGTTTCTATTGAAATTTTCCTATTTCTTAGTACTCTACTTAGCTTTTGGGAGGCACCTTTGGCTATGCCAATATGCCTTCAGATTTCAGTGTCACTTTTCCCATCCTCTGTTAAAAGATTTATATTTAATTTTCTGCACTTGTTTGGTATGGTACCTCCAATTTGCAATCCACACTTTGGCCTCATCCTTTTGCTAACAACCATGCATTTTGTCTTCTTGCATTTGATGTTTAATCCTTTCTCACTTTCATTCACTGCCTTCTGTAGGCATTTTTTGCAGCTTTCTTTCTATGTCTGCTATCAACACTGTCATCTGCATATCTAATATTTTTAAATTGTGGCCACTAATAATAAATCTTTCTTTTTCTCTCTCTGTATAGGTTGAATAAGTCTGGTGAGAAGACGCATCCTTGTCTTACATCCTTTTGCTAAGTCTTAAAAAAGCTTTACTATTTTTTATGAATGTAAACCCAAATCATTTGTCTCACAGAAATATAGTTTGGTGTGCTCTAAATTTGCATACTCTTGCATTAAATACTTTATTAATCAAGTGCTATGTTTGCCAGTTTTCTCACATCTATACACAAGGTCATAATCCTCCTTTTATTCCCTTGTTGCTGGGAGGAAGGGGCTACTGCTAGTTTCTCCTCTTGGCATAGTCTGCAAAATGGAGCATCAACACTATAGTGACCTGTTCTTTTAAATACGTTCCATTTAATAATTGAGTGGACATACATTTTTTCTTTCATTTCCCAGATTTATTTAGACATAGGGTTCATTGGGTCTTTGTATGTTTTTCAAGTTGATGGAAGCTCTATGGTTTTATCTTTTATTTATAATTTTATTCTTGTTCTGCTTCCAGCATTGAGTACTCTATTTAACTGCTGTCCTATTTCCAAACAGGTACATACACAACAATTTCAAAATGTATGCTTTCAATTATATATATATATATATATATATAGATGCATGTTTCTTTAAATAAATAAATTAAATACTAATATATATATATACAATGGATTCTAGCCAAAAAAATAAGTTAATCATATACTACACTAAATCTAGTATATGCAACTCAATTATTCACAATGATTCTTCTCCCTCAGCGATTTACAAAAAACGAACATAGTTTACATGTTCAAGTGCCCTTTGGGAGATTGTATCTCCAATGGATTAAATACTATTTATGTTGGTCATAACACAAACTCGCTTTCACGATGCTTGACACTACATCTGAATGATAACTCTAACATTTTTAGACATTTAAAACAACATACCTGGCTGCATACATAATTCCAGAAAATCCGCGTTGAAAACAGAACTATACTTAAACATGAAAATAATAAACAAAAACTAAAAATTCTTGAAGCTATATACATAAAATAGTTGAAACCTAACCTGAACAAAATAAACTATGAAATCTCCACAAATATTCTTAAATGCTTATAATTGATAACAGAAGCCATTGGTTTATACCAGTGGCTTCCCATACTTAATACTTCTCATTTTCACTCTCACGTGGTCATGTGTGATGTCATGAGCTGCAGTGTGATTTTCGTTTCCAGCGTCTCATATGTACGAGTTTGTCATTGCTTGGAAATCTTCCATGTAAACAAAAACAAATTATCATTATTGTTTTGTCCGTGTATTGTTTAAAATATTGTAATGTAAGTGTCATCTTTGATAATGGCTTATGTAAGCTGAAAGCTTAGATAGGATTAAAAAATATGTATCAATATTGTGATTTTCTTTCTTCTTTTAATGATAATACTATTAAGCTTATCCGATGATATGAAAAGAATTAACATAAAATAAATAGACAAAATTTTTCTATATTATTTAATGAAACATCCATCAATGAAAAAATGCTACCTAAATACACACATATATATATAAGTTGAAAATCCTTTACCTGAAATTCTTGGGACTAGAAGTGCTTTGGTTTTCAGATTGATTTTGTATTTTGGAATACAGGCTATTTAATTTATATATAGCATCTATAAAATGGGTCAGCTTGGGAATGGAACCCAAGCATAGAGACGATTTAAAAATATGATTCCAACACTACATAAGAGTTCTCATGTTTCAAAACAAGAGCTGAAAACTTCAATATAATTATTTGAATTAAATTGAATTAAAGTACCAAGCTCTGTTCCATCTTCAAGCAAAATTTTTTTGGAATAACTAATTCCTGAAATTTACACGTTTTATAAGCATATTCATTATTGAAATTAAGATTACTATGGTAACGGCTAGAGCAATTGTTTAAAGAAAAGGGGCGTAAGGTGTTAATAATTTGTATCAATATCTCAGTTACATTCACAGGCGTCAAGTCAGGGTAAGGTTGGGGTGTCTAAATTTAAAGCGGAAGATGACATCGTCTAGTCTGTTTAAGTGTCTATGGAGATTTATTTATTTTTTTATTTTATTTTTTATTTTTCTGAAAGGCTTTTGTGTATAAAAAAAAAACTGTTGCAAGTCACTCACATTTGTTTTTTTGACGACTTCATAAAGGGTTATCTTTATTTTTTTTTTTTTTTGTAGGGCATTTAAACTATTTATTTAGACTATGGAATTTAAAAATTATTTTATTGTTTGTTTGTTTTTATGCTAATTATTCAATGCAAAAATTTGATGATGTCGGCAAAAAACCGTTAACTCCTGTCTATTGTTTAATAGATTTTTATTATTTAGAAACTTAATATGTGTAGTTTTTCATATATATATATATATATATATATACTGTGTGTAACAGCAAAATTGTCCAAATCATCTAACAGCATGGGATAATTGTCCTTCCCACAAAATGTTTAATATCTAAAAACAACAAATTGAGTTTCTTTTTTTTTTCAGATAAGATATTTCGCCATCTTGACACCATTTGTTGTAAGATTCACTGTAAAAACCTTTGAATTATTCAGCTAAGAAGAGAACAGGTTAAAATCATTTTATGTCAGCCCCACTATGTCTTCACAACTAAGCAATGATGAGATGAAAAAGAACCTCCAGGCCTTCAGTAATGGTACCAACATTAATACTCTGGCTTCCCTCTTCAAAGTCCATTTAAAAACCATCAAAAGAATGGTGAATAAGTTTAAAAAAAAGGGAGCAGGAGAAAGGAAAACTGGATCATGAGGTAACATCAGCAAGAGGAATTATCATTTCAGTTTAGAGCTATGTACATTCTTAATGTTCAAAGTAGAGTCAAATAGTGTTATAAAAACCTTGGAGCATTCCAGTAAGATATCTTTAATCATTTCTAAGATACACCAGTTCAAAGCTTAATCTAACAATTGGACAATTTTGTTGTTACACCCAGTGTATGTGTGTGTATATATTTGTGTGTGTGTATATATATATATATATATATATATATTCTCAGCTTGAACACTTTGCAAAATCTGACCAGATGATCTAAAATAATTTTTTGTTTTTGATGGTAGACAGAAAACTTTTTGGTTGACCAAGTGCCTTTCAAAACTCCCTCATATATATATATATATATATATATATATATATATATATAATCAACAAAACTTAAATTGACTTATTTGATTGGCCAACACAAGAGTTTCACTTCAAAATGCTCATTAGGGCCAGATGTTCAATAAACGCTAATTATATAATATATATATATATATATATATAGGAAATGGATTAAATCTGACATATTTTAAATTTATTTGTTTAAATTCTACAATCTACATTCAACAGCATCACTTGATAAGACACCAGAGGTGTTGAAACAAAATGGCTATTTTTGTAGTGATTTTATAACGTATTTATGTTATAATTTTTAAATAAATAATTATATTTGCTCTATTCTGTATTAAGCACTCTTTTAAGAATAGTAATTGTTGGTTATTGAAATTTATTCCATATACACCAATCATATACTTGGGTATATATATATATATATATAAATATATATGATAATACAAATATAAAATTTGTCACTTTGCTGATTGATGTTATATTCAGTACTCTGAATCCAGAAGACATGTATGTGTGTACATATATATGTGCATATATGTATATATAATAATGTTAAATAAAAGGAAAAGACATTTTAACTCATTGTAGATTAAATGTTATTTTTCTAATAAAATTCCAATGGGGTAACAATTTGAAATTTTGAAAGTTATAATTAGTGATTGTTCTGAAGAGTATAAATATGAGATCTGATTATAATTCCAATAGATTTATTGAACATCTGGCCCTAATGAGCATTTTGAAGTGAAACTCTTGTGTCAAATGAAATTTTTTTTATTATATATATATATATATATACATATATATATATATATATATGTCACACAATATGAAATGGACAAAGTCTGACAATTATTTTAAGACATTTTTATGTTTATACGTTCTTGCTCTGTTTATAATAAACAATATTAACAACATTTACTGACCTGAATGTCTGAGGAATCAAACCTGTATCCTACACGGAACTGTCATATAGCCTTACATACTTTACTGATTTTGCCACAGAAGAACACGCATATTTTCTATGAAAATTTCTCAGACATTCAGGCCAGTAAATGTTGTTAATACTGTTTATTATAAACAGAGCATTTACTTAAATATTTGTATCTATAAAAGAAAAAAAATGTATAAACATAAAATATATATATGCATATATTAGAGATTAAGATCAGTTTCCTACTTGTTCTTTATCCTAACATGTTTCACTTTATTAAAGCTTTGTCAGAGATCAAGATTGAAATGATAAAATGTAAAGAGACACAGATTAATGTCTGGTGTGTTTGGTTAATTCTTATTGGTTAGATATGTGTAATGAAATAATAGATAATATCTAAATGTGTGGCAAACATTCTCAGTGCTAAAGTGTGTAAAAGTTTGGGAGATGCAGTAGGATGTTTTGATCGGATATGTGTCACATGTAATTATGTAACAGATAATATTCACATGTAATGGAGTAACAGATAATATTCAAGTAAGTGTAAGAAAACATTCTCGATGTTAAAGTTGTCACCCAGTTACAAAAAATCTACTCTAAATTATAAAATAAAAAATGCAATAAGACTAAAACATTATTTTCATTGCTTTTATGAATAAGATATATTATGGATACTACTTTCTTCAGAAAAACTTTGTTGATGCATAATGACTTTTTACAAGAATCATTTCATTTTTTTTTTTTTAATTATAATAATTTAGAAAGTTATAAATCTTTTAAAATTCTGTATTGATTTGTCGTGGTCAGGTGATATTGCTAATAAGTAAAAACTATATTTACTAATAATAAAGAGAAAAGTTTAATACATTCCAGTGACCATCCAGTATTTAAAAAAACTTTTGAATTAAACATGCCAAATTTTGAATTAACTATACCAATTTTTGTAAATATGGACTTCCATACACAGCATTATTAGGAAAATAAGAGTGATCAGTATACTAAATTCAAAATTTATTTGTAATTTTGTCACATTTCCTCAACAAGTGTCTTTGTAAGTGAGACTATAAAGTCAAAGTATCTAAAATTCAATAAAATATTAGATTACTTAGAATATCTTTCTACATTTTTAAGATTACTGGGAATTCTATAAAAAAGCATTCATGTTATCTTCAAGTAACTGTTATACTAATTGTCCCCCTTTGAAAAAATTTCTAAGGATAAGTCTATCAAGAGAGTTGTTAATACCTCATAAAAACACCCACTTCTATGATAAAACATTTTTAAACAAAAAGTTTGTAATATTTGTTTTAAATCAGATTAAACTTTAAATCAGCTGATCATTCTCAAATAAAGTTTCAGAAAAGTATATTTGAAAGATTTTTTTAATAAAGAGTATTTAATAAAGAGTATTACATTGGGCTGACAAATTTGTAAATATGGATGATTTCAGCCATTTTAAAGAAGTCATTCCAATGTTGCTTTAAATACAGCAAAGTATTTTACTTCTTGGAAATATTAGATTTAATCTGTTTGCATGAAATTAAGAGTAAAATAAAAACTTCAAGAAAGATTTTTAATTTTTAGAAATGTATTTTAAACCTTAGGTATTGCTTTTCTTTGGCAGTACCAAGATATATTGACTATTCAGTACCACCTCACCTATATACACTTTAGAATTATGGCCTAAATAATGTGAGCAAATACGTACAAACAAAACAAAGAAAAGTGTTTTTTATTTTCTCTTTCCTACTGTACATTTTCTTTCCATTCAGTCTTCCCCTATTTTTCAATGCAAACACGTTTATTGATCCTAACACGGTCATAATTCATTCAGACAATGCCACAAACAGCCGATAATTGCTCCAATGCAGCCGGAAGATATGATCTTAAATCATAACTGACTTCATGTTATCTCCAACAGCAAATGGAAACAAGTAATGCTTGTTTATATTATCAGTCAAACAAACAAGCCAGGCTTAAGATTTGATGTCTTCTCTTTTCAAAGGAGCATTAGAGATAGATGACCAAAGTTCAATCCTAGGCATGGGATAATGGAGTTGACAGAAAAAGAGAAAAATATCTTGGTTTTCTCCACTCTCCAAGGCTCACATTAAGCATTAATATATCTTAACAGAAGGAAGAGGGGAGAATATACCAAAGAAATTAATTCCAAAGTTGGCTCATGCCTGGAAGCATTTTATATATGACACTAAAATATACAAATGTCATACTAAAAATGCAATATATATATATATATATATATATATAAATATATATATATATATATAAATAACATATATATATATATATATATATATATATATATATTTAAATTGATAATCAAACAAATCCTTTTACCTCATATAGGGAATAGGCTATTTTGGCAGACGATGAAAGTGGTTGTCTGTCTTTTCAACACTAGATTCTTTCGCACCAGGGCTGAGAAGACAGACAACCACTTTCATCGTCTGCCAAAATAGCCTATTCCCCATATGAGATAAAAGGATTTGTATGATTATTAATTATATTGCTCTGTATAGATAAAATACATCAAGCTCTGTTTTGTGGATCAGTTGTAATATTTTGTCAACTGCACAGTATAGTAGGGTTAGTTGGGCACCATATCTGAGAAAAAGAGCACTGTGACGCAATTCACTCCTCCAGAAATTTGGAAACTGCATGCTGTACTGCTTAACATTCATACTGAAAGTTCCAATACAAACATTTCAGAGTGTTTGGGTGTCAATCTGAGGACAGTGCAGAGGATTTGGAAAGAGTTCAATGAGTCTAATGGTGATTGTGAAGGTATGGTAGCTTGGAAAACTCACTCTGATTGTTCTGTACATTGAGAAGATTGTGTTATCCTGGGTCGAGAGGGTGGCTGCTGGAAGAACCCAGTCATGGCTGTCAGACAGTATCTGTAACCACATCTGGCCACCTAACTCTTCAGACTGACCCTGATGTGTGGGGTGCAGTTGAGCAAGAAATACATAAAACTCCTTGTAATACCAAAGATGAACTGAAGGCAAGGATTATGGCATTATTCACTAACTTAAACAAGGAGACCATCCAGAAGAGTTGCAGGAGATTCCAAAATTATCTGGAGGCCGTGATTGAAGCCAATGCCAATTTTATTGAATAAATTTACTCTTTAGTATTTCAAGATATTTTTTGTAATTTTGGTAAATATATCTGTTAAAATAAGATGGCAGTGTTATTTTCATTTTGGCATAATTTAGACGACAATTTATCCATCACACCCTCTGTGTATGTATGTATATATATCCACTGCATATTGTGGATGGTAAAAATATTCTTTGTATATTTTTTATTTATTTATTCACATGTGGACTATTGTCCTCATCTTTGTTGTTGCTTTCACAACGTTTCTTTCACTGTGGTTCTTCAAGTTCTTTTAGATCCAGGTAACCTTCAGGTAACCTTTTGAACTGAATCCTTTATTTAATCTATGGTGGTACTTGTACTGCCCATATCTAGAGATATGTTGTCTATTTCTTAATTTTAGTACTGCTCAGTTATTTCTCAATCTGTTTCCATTGAGTACATACACCTGGCCCAGGTTTGATTGATTGATTGACTCATTTTCTTATCAACCATTTGCAGGTTATTTAAAGACAGAAAATTTTTAGATTGTAAGAATTTATTTTTTTGAAATGATAATGGTTTAATGATACAAGTCTTACTAATTAACCCATAGCTGGTGGGAGAAGTGGTGGATTCAAACCTTTCTCAAGTGTATTTGTATGTAAGTAAATATAATGAACACGACGGATGTTGGAACTCTTCTTTTCTCCAATTAACAATTCTGAATCATTATCTGCACATCCAAGCTTACAGCACCTGGTATTCCCAAGTGGTTACCAATCTAGGTACTGACTGGAATTGACATTGCTTAACTTTCGTGCATATATATCTGTTGAAGCCCCAGAATAAATTTCAAAGAAATGTAGAACTCACCAAATAAGGGAAGAACAGGAACTCACCTGAAATAAAGAAAAAGAAATAAAATAAAAATGAAATCCTAAATGATGTGTTACTCATACAAGGGTAAAGTTAAGTGTTAATGAAGACTGAATAACCTGCTTATAAATAAGCATTATAAATCACTAAATAATAAATTTTAAGCCTTTCATTTTCAGCACAGGGCCAGTCCCGCTCAGCTATGGTTTTTTTTGTTTGTTTTTTTTTTTTTGTGACAATGCTGGCACTCTTGAGATCCTTGGTGTTTGCAATGAAATCACTCCATGACTGGTAGAAAGGTTCAGGGAGGTGCTGATGGTGCTGTATATATGACCCAAGATTCAGCACCATAGAGAAGAGTGTGCAGTACAATAGCTTTACTGACCTTTCTAGAAAACTATTAAAAATAATTTTATTGAGTTGCTCCACAGTAATTAGGTATATCTTATAATATTTGATGGGTCATGAAACTGATAGTCATGGCACCAGACTTAATAATATGAAATGTTAATTAAATGCCCTGTGATCTTTTATGACTAAGAGAAGAAAACATTACTTGTGTCATTGATAGCTTTTGCCTTATTCATATAATATTATTTATGTAGGATAGAGAGAAGAAAATAAAGTCAAAGAAGGACAAGTTTTTCTTATTTCAAGTAGTTTGGGTCAGAGAAGGGACGGCATTTCCTTGATTGCAAATTGTCTCCAACATCCAATATGTAATGTCCTACCCCAATTACCTTGATACACTGGATTTTGAAGGACAGTAACAATGGCCAATGATTATAGATGTTTCAACTTTCTGAATATAACTGGCAATTGTTTTTCTATGAATCTGACCCATCATTTTATATGACTTTCATAATGACAAAACCACATACTCCTGACATGTATTCAAGTAACGGGACTAGTTGTTGGGGGCAAAGACATATTCACCACTCTGCAACGTCTTTCCCACAGATGCAACACTGCTAGACTTCCACTATTCTATCACTATTTTCATGGAAAATGTTCAGATGAGCTCTCCATTCTTCAGTTCCCCTATTTCAGACCTTTTCAGCTAAAATAAGCAAAGTTAAATTACCTTCATTTCCGCCATTTTCCATTTGTAAGGAGGAAGTGCCACTCAACTTTTTCCAAAGAGCTGCTACTTTGTGAAACAGACTTCAATATGGATTCTTTCCTGAACACCACAATGTTGACCTCTTCAACTCAAGGGTCATTATCTATCCTTCTTATCCTCATAATTTTCACATTCTATCACCTCTTCTTTCATTTATATCACACACCTCATTCATGACTACTACTTTAACAGTAGCCATCTAACTTACAAGGCACTCACATCTTGCATTTGAAGGAGTTTTAGTATAAGAAAATGTTGACAAATATCCCCATAATGACATAGTGTCAAAAGGTTGTTGACACTGCTTTCTTACCTACCTTCACTCTTCGGCAATGTTTATCTTTTTAAAAAGTGATTAAAATTAGAATAAAACTTAAACATTTTTTGACATTCCATTTTTTTTTTTTATGAGCACGTTTGTCCATGTTTGCCAAAAGATTTTCATGCTTTGCCTTTATCACTAAGAGAGTTCTGTTATATGTGCAAATAATCTTTATTTACATTCAAACTATGGTCCTCATCTTTGTTATTTCTATCACAACATTTTGTCTGTTATGCTCTCTGGCCTTCATCAGGTAGTATAAGTGAGCAGTACTAAAGATAAAAACTAGATGTATCTCGACATAGGTAGTTAAAATAGGTATTGGAACAAGAACATTCTACCTCTGTAGATTAAATATAAAGAGTTCATTTCAGAATCCCATCTAGGTTACTCAGATTGATATAGCTGTTGAAGATCATTAAACACAACGGCCAAAATGCAGTGATAACAACAACAAATATATAAGTGTATAGCTAATTGGATGATTCAGAACTGAACCCTTTATTTAATCAACAAGAGTATACTGTTCTCATTTCACTGCTCAGGTCTAGTGATATTGTCTAGTTCTTGTCTTTATTTAGTACTGTTCATTTATTGCTTGCCCATTTCCACTGAGTACAAGTACACACTGCCTGAACCAAGGATTGAACTCACAACCACTATGTCACCAAATTCACAAACCAATGCTTTTAATATGGTCTCATAGGACAATTTGCTGGGGGAAAATTTAGAACTTTATACCTAACCTGGTTAGGCTGTTCACTGCTGTTGTCACCAGCTGTCATGTTTTGGCTGCTGCTTCTGCGATAGAAGACTTGCTGTCATTTGTCTTTCTTTATTAGTTGTTCCCATATTGTATTTATTTTTATGTTAGGCCTACTATGGATTTCCTCATAGCATATGCATTGATTCTTTCAGATATTTAACTCTCCAGTGTTTTTCCTTGTTTAGTATTTTCACTTCATTCCACAGAGGCTGATGACCACCCCTTTCCCTCTATACATGATCAGCTATGCCTGATTTCATTGTCTCACCTTTCACTACAGCTTTTTGATGTTCCTCCAGCTTCACTTTTAGAGGGTGACTTTATATTCTCCACCACAGCTGCAAGGGATTAAGTACATGCAATTCTTAGTCATATTAGCCCCGCCCCATGTTAGGCTTTACAAATAAACTATTTTTTAGTAATTAATGCTAACAATTTCAGATTATATTTGGGAATTTTATTTAAATAATTATCCATGTAACATTCAAATAAAACAGTTTCTCTATGTGACTTGTTCAGATTTTTTATGCAGTGGGGTGGAGAATTAATGATTATCATATAGTTCTCCATTGGATTTATTATTTTGAGTTGCAATTTGTCCAAAGGAATTTAATTATCTGAAGACAAGTCATGGGTCAGTTTTTATCTGCTCTCCTTATTTTTATAATCTTCAATTCCTTCTACCTCCTCTTACGTTCTCATTACACACCTTATTCCATAACCCTTGGATGGCTTTCAATTCTCGTATTAGATGAATATTTTTATACTTAGATAAATTTGATTCACTGTTGTAATGTGCACACACCTTATACCTATCTATCTGTACCAGTGTGTTTATCTATCTATCTATCTGTCCCAGTGTGTACATATCTATCAATCCATCTCAGTCTCTTCATATCTATCTATCAATGAGATGCACTATTCACTTAATCTTGGTTTATGATCACATTTATTTTGAAACACAGGTTTCCATATGATCACCAAAGTTAAGCAATGTTGAGCCTGGTCAGTATCTAGATGAGTGATCACTTAGGAATATCAGATGCGATAAGTTTTGATATGCATGTGGTGTAATGGATAATGGCTCGAAATTGTTAATTGGGGAGCTGAATTCCAATTCCCATTGGGTCTGTTTTATTCACTTATGCGCAAATACCTTTAGAAAATGTATGAATACACTCCTTCTCCCCCAACTATGGGTTAATTAGTAAAACATTTATCACTAAACCATTAATTATCCCTCCCCTACAAAAAGATTCTTACAATATAAAAATATTTTCAGGCTTTAAATAACCTGCAAAGGATTGATAAAACATTAAAATTAATCAATGAACCATATAATGCTACCATCTTCTATTTCATTCATATCACACATCTCCTTCATGATTACTATTTTGATAGTAACTCTCTATCTTGCATAAAAAATGTGTGCTTTACCTTCATCAGGCCATGTATATCACTATGAGAGAAGGTCTGTTATATGTGTTGGTGCCCAAAACTTCTATCCACAGTTTAGATCAAAAGTGAGCCACAATGTTGGGGTTGCCAGCTTAGATCACCAAAACAAATCTTGTCAAGCCCATGGAGTTATCCATAAAAATGGGTAACACAGTGGCTAAGCATGCAAAATGTGTATTTAATACTAAGAGTTGAATATTGGCAGTTTTGAAAAATATTTATTAAAACCATCCTTTAATTTCACATAAAAATCTGCATCAGTGTGAATAAATTTGAAAGACAATGGCCTAAAATGATTCAAGTTATAAAGCGCCATGTCAATAGATCTATCATTGATGATAAAAGATGGTGGAAATTTTGTATGTACAAGATTTTAACATTTTAACAAGAAAAAAATAATTTTTAAGTTACAATAAAGCTTCATATTTCACACTCAAAGTATCAGCAAAGTGCTAATCGAAGCCACTACACAATCAGAAGTATGAAATGTCAAAGCCTAAACAATAGTAAATGCCTGAGAAAATAT
>CAHIKZ030001085.1:227500-270000 GCA_903632075.3 Acanthosepion pharaonis | reverse complement strand
ATAAAAATATATTTTAGAGATATGCTAAATTTATGGATTAAAGTGCTCAATATCAGGGATAGAACATATGTAAATATATATATATATATATATATATATATATATATATATAATAATAATAAGCAGATATTGGGTTTAACAACCTGCAATGACAGTATGTTTCATCGTGTTACATCAACATGAAACACTGTCGCTGCAATGTTGAACTCAATACCCACTTATATATATATATATATATATATATATAAAAATCATAAGGTATTGGCCTTGTTTGAACTGTTGATCATGCCAGATCTTCTGGAAAAGTTTTGGTGGATATACATACATGCTTATTTCAAGCATATATATATATATATATATATATATATATATAAATGAGCTACAAAATATATGTAAATATACATTAGATATTTTTGATTTGCATAGAATTCTAAATTCATTCCAATCCTCCCACATACACGTAGATCCATTGCAGTAGTTATTCACCTCATCTCTTCACTAAAAACTACTTAGCAAAAGACTAATGTTGTATACTAATCATCTTGTCTCTTGAGAGACTATATCTTTGTCAATAATAAAATATGTCAATATATATTAGTGGCACCACATCATTTCTCTAGAGAATGTTGCTTTATCACGTCTCAGAGCAAAATGTCATACGTAAACATTTCAAACACATCTGGCGCCCTTTTTAATTACTAACAGATTATGATTGAGCATAAGGCCATATCACGTTGAAACACCAGTTCTTGTTCAATCACTGGAGTTAAGTAATATTGAGCCTGGTCAGTACTCAGATGCATGACTGCTGGGTGATGCTTTTCAGATGACCAGAAATTGAAGCTGTCTTTCCATTATGACCAACCATAGCCCCCTTCTCACTTCAGCTCTTCTAAAAACTTCCTCATTGGTCACTCAATCTGCATATGATATCTTCAGAATTCTATTCTTAGCCACTGAGTGACTATAATGCCAACACTGATTTCACCTATGAAGGCAAATCCAGCAAGGCTGGTATTAGTGACAGACTCCATGGCAAACAAAACCAGGTCATCAGTGACACTAAGATGCTTCCATCAACAGTAATACCTCAAGCCAACAACATAGCAGCAACTGACACTAGACTAGTACTACAATGTGATAATTAAATATTTCTTGCCAAAGTCTACTTCAATTGACTGCATATGCATGTTAATTTTCTCCATATATCTATCTCGACTATTACCGTGTGTTATACCCTGAACAAACTCTCAGTCCCCCATGACTGATATATGATACCCCCAGAACAAGGAAATAATTGAACCTTGTAAAGCACGAGAAATAAAAACTCTTTTACTTGCATCTTATCTCCATTTGTTGTTTCGTAACTTCCATTTTTTTTTTTAATGTTAAGGTTGCTGTTACAGATTGAAAAGAAATATATTATTGTCCATAAGTTGAGATCTTATAGAATTGCAATTGCTAATGAATTCAAAATCTGTAAAAATGTCTCTTTTCATTTCATTTTTCTGGTTTCTATAATAAATTATACTGATATTATTAACCTGCAAATACAAAGATATTTTCATTGTGTAATTTTACATGTTAGTCCTTTCACTTAAAATTTTTACAATAAATATACATCAGTCACATTCACACCATATTTTCTCCTCCTTGGTACTCTGACCACATGAATTTAAGTGTAGTACTAGATTGGCCATTAGGTCCCGTAATTTTACTGTTGAAATAGCCAGATGCACCCATTCTATTCTAATAGTTTTGTTTCTTGCACTTCCCAATTGCACTTTCTTAGATTTGGAAATTGGAGAGCTAAGTTCAAATTCCTGTCAGCTTCATTACATTCACTTACACACAAGTACCCTTGGGAAAGCTATGAAACCATCTTCTTGACTTCAGTCACTTTCTCACCAATGTGATGTGGCTTCCCTCTGTCTTTACTACATATATTTTCATGGCAACTGCTCTGACAAGCTTTTTTCCCTGGTGCCCTGTTGCAGGAATTTAAGTGTGCCACTACACTGGCATCTGGGTCCAACCTGTTTACTGCTGAACCACCACCTCTATTCCAACAGTTTCTTTTCCTATGCTTCTTGCCTGTGGAACTACCTTCTGTTTACTTGTTTCTCTGATAACTACAATCTTCAAAAATTTAAATGCAACATCATTCTCTCTTCTTGAATCTCATTCATCTTTTGTCTTTTCCTCAATCCTCCCTATACTCAGTCTTTTCTCTCACTTTCACTCCTTGTAACCCCCTGTGTACCAATGAGATTCCTACCTTGCTTGGGGTGAAATGTTTAAAGTGATATTATATATATCATCTGAGAGACACATCTCTCTTCTCCATCAGCATGGCTGATGCTAACCTCCAGGAGAGTGATTCGTTGTACTTTCTCGGGCTAACATTATCGGCTGACATGAAGTGGAAAGACTAAATTGAATCTGTTGATAAGTCAGCTGCTAAGAAAATTGGTTTAATGTGTGGTGCTAGACATTTTTTCAATTCAGAATCTATCTTACATATCTATAAGTCTACTATTCATCCACACTTAGGATAATTCTGCCACATATGGTCCAGTGGTCCTGCCATATACTTGGAGATTCTTGATAAAATCCAAAGAAGAATCAGCAATAATATTGGTGGTCTTGGCTTTAGTAACTTTCCCACTGCCATAAGGTTACCTCCCTGTGTCTTTTCTATAAATACTTTCATGATAATTGTTCAGATAAGCTCTTCACTATGGTACCTAGACTTTTTGAATATAAACACAGTACTAGATTGGCAACAAGGTCTTATCAATTTACAGATGAGTTGGCTAGATGTCACCATAAGTTCTATGCTAATAGCTTCTTTTTTTGCACTTCTCGCTTGTGGAACTCTCTTCTGACTCCATGCTTTCTAGCCAAATTTAATCTGCAAAAATTTATTAGAACATATAAGAACTGCAAAGAAAGTTGGTTTACTGTGTTGTGCTAGACTATCTTTATCTCCAGAATCTATTTTATATATCTATAAGTCTAACATTCATCCATGCTTAGAATATTGCTATCACATATGGTTCAGTGGCCCGGCCATATACTTGGAGATTCTTGATAAAATCCAAAGAATAATCAGTTACTTCCCCACCATCATAAACTTGCTTGCCTGTGCCTTTTCTATAAATACTTTCATGGTAATTGTTCAGATGAACTCTCTGCTATGGTACCTAGACTTACAACATTTCAGCTGCTGTACCAGTCTTATTTACCTTTGTGCTCCTTGTCTATTTCTTCCAATAAACCAGAATATGTGACTTTTCTGCACCAGGGATTAAACTGACTACTGCCAGGGAACTTATGCTTTAATCCACTCAGTTATGCATCTCTTGGATTGAGAACAATTTTGCCCTCATTAATAGATTAAAGAGTCTTTTTAAAATTCCAAGAAGGTACCAAGTATAAAGACAGAACCCTGAAGAAGGCTGCAATGGCTGAAACATGGTCAGTATAACAACCAAAATCATCAGGCTGATCTGAAATGTAAAACCTGTAAAAATGATAAGTCCTCATTTCAAAAGTTCCAACAAAAATGGCTCATATATTTTGGCACTGCATTCTCTCTTTATTCTATAAAATTGGGGCACCTCAACATGGTGTAATGGTTAACAAGCTTGTCTCATTAGAACAATTATAACTGAGTAGTGAGTTTGATCCTTATTGGGTATCCTATCCCCTTGTGCCACATCAAAGCTACACTTAGAAAATCACCATCCTTTATTCCATAAAATTGTCTGGCAGATAAAATTCCCATTTTAAAGAATTCATTTTCTTCACTGCTTGCCCAATAAGTAACCATTTTAGTAATTAAACTGGAATTATTGATTCTCTTTAACTGGATTGAACAGATTGATTGAATTTGAATTGATTTTCTTTTTGCTCTTTGAAAATGCTCAGCTTATATTATTAATGATTTTGTGAAAGTAATTAGATGATTGTTATTCTACTTCATAATTACAAAAATGCTTCTTAATTATAACTTTAAAAGGTTGGGAAAAATTATTACTATTCCATTTTTGAATGATATTTTGAAGGAAATTTTATGTGAGTAGGTTGAGGACATCACTGAGGGCAAAATATAGAACATTGGAAAACCCCTTTAGGGCTAAGAATAAATATTAGGATTTGATTGGTTACTCATGCATTTATGTCATCAAAAATTTATCCAATCAAAAGAGCAGCATAACTGAATGGCTGGTAAGAGTACTGTAAACAGTTAAAGAAGAACAATTTTGAATAAAAGATGTCAGGATATTAGCTAAGTTGAAAAATAGAAGTTTCAACAAAAGACAAAAGGATATGTGTTTTTTTTTTTTTCACTGATAGATTAGTTGAAAAATAGCATTTTTAACAGAACACAGATATGAGTCTTCTACTAGCCAATCAATAGAAAGTCTTTGAACACTTTTAGATGCTGCTTTAGCATGTGTTCTACCGATCAGTGTATCCTACCACCACATTCGTATCCTACATTATCTAACATAAGGCAAAAAGCAAAAATGGAAGTAGGGATGCCATTTATTGTTGTATTATAAAATTTAAAATAAAAAAGATTATAAAAAAATAACAAATTTGACTAAAAAATCATAAAACAAGATATTTGAATCTTTTAAATAAAAATGTTCTGAATGTCTTTTAACATATTGAGAAAAACATCGGGACAATGCCTTAATAATGTAGGATACAAATGTGATCGTAGGATACACAATAAACCAGAAACTGATTGGTAGGTCACACGTTAAAGCAGCATTAGAATATCTTTGAATTAGTTAATCACTAGTTCAAGCCAAAATTAAAATGCACTGCTGCTCTGATCAGCTTCTAGTTCTATTCCTTTACTACATTATGACTTGGCCATCTAATATAGACCACCACCTGTAGATTTGCCACTGCCTACCACCATGTTTGTATCCTAAATTATCTCTAGGGAAAAACAAAATGGAAGTAGGGATGCCATTTATTGTTGTATTATAAAATTTTTTTAAATATTATAAAATAACAAATTTGACTAAAAAAATCATAAAACAAGATATTTAAATCTTTTAAATAAAAATGTTTTAAGATATTGAGAAAAACGTCAGGACAATGCGTTAATAATGTAGTATACAAATATGGTGGTAGGATACACAATAAAGCAGAAACTGATTGGTAGGACACTCACTAAAGTGGCACCCAGGCATTGATACTTCAGTCAGTGTTCTTAACATTATAATGTGGCTTCTTCTGCCTTTTCTACAAATATTTTCATGGCAATTGTTCTGATAAGTTGTTTTCCTTAGTCCCTTGAGTGAATGAATTTAAGTGTACTACTAGATTGGCAACTAGTTCTTACCATTTTGCTGTTGAACTATCTAGATAATCATCCATTCTATTCTAATAGTTGTTTTTTCTCACATTTCTCACCTGAGGAAATCCCTTCTGATTTCTTGCTGCCTTGAATCTTCAAAAATTTAAAATGCCTTTTCTTCTCTTCTTGAACTCCTCAAGTCTTCACATTCTTTTTTCATTCTCCCAGTAACCCCATTCATCTTAGTGGCATTATTGCCTTGCTTGGGGTGAAATGATTAAACCTTCCAAAAAAAAAAAAAAAAAAAAACTACACACACCTTTATACATCCTTCTTGAATTGTTACCATTTTCTCAGGTAATATGTTGTTGGTAATTGTACATAATTGTTTATATATTCACTTACCATTGTTTGAACAAATTCCAACACATGTCCACCATCCTATCAACTAATATTGCTACATTTTCTCTCTCACTAGAATTATCTCTTTAACAGTAATAATCCTGCTACAAATGGATAAATCCAATTTCCTAAAGCAGAAACTAATCAGTAGGACACACGCTAAAGTGGCACCCTTTTTGCCTCAACTGATGCTACATTGATTTTGTATATAAATGAATGTAAAGGCTTTGTTCATAGAAAGACACAGTGTTTCTTTTGTTCATTAATATGAATGTTTTTGTTTTGCACTACCTCCCTAACACATATGCAAACACAACTGTTTATCTCTTGGTTTTCTTAATCTTGACTAATGCACTGAGTGGGAATTCAGTGATATACTTAAAAAAAAAAAATAAAGAAATAAAAAGATTGTTTAATAACCAGTATATTATTTCTTGAAGTTGATAGCCCCATTTTTGAATTTTAGACAGCATGTATTACATCTGTTGGTCTGTGAATTCCAGAAATCTAAAAGAAAATGTGCTCTCCGGTGGGGTTTGAACCTGCATCTGCCTGTGTAGGAAAAACCACCATTTGATCCAGCATGCCTTAAGCCACTTGACCACAAAGACCATCACAGCTGAACAAGATTCTATTTTCTCTTTTAAAGAAAGCACACTTCTCCATTCAGTTTATTTTTCTTCAAAGCCTATATCTGCTCAGCTTTGTATCCAAAATATAAACAAAGTAATTTATAAAGAGTTAATGGATTTATTTTTAATTTGATATTTTTATTATTTAAGCTTACAGTGAAGATTTATTCAGTACAATTAGATTACTGCCAATAAGTGAAATTTGACCATTTCTTTTATAGTCGAGTAGTTCAAAGAGGAGACAACTATGGTTGCCTTCACACATATATATCAAAATATTAGCATCTACCATTTGGAGTTTAAGCAAATCTCTATTTAAGCAGTATAAATAGCACACAGTCTGGTTCAGAACACACAACGAAAATCTTGGAGAAGACTACTGACTTGACAGTTGTCCAGAAGATAGTCACTAAAACTACTATTACTACTACGATGTTGGAGTAATGGATAGCGACTCAGATTGAGGAATCAGAGAGCTGAGTTTGAATTCTAGTCGAATCCATTACATTCACTTACTTGCTAATACCCTTGGGAACGATATGAAATCTTCTTTTTCCTACAGCTATGGGTAAATAGCAGGACAGACCAGGTTCTATAGCCTTGGATGGCAACTGGTCTACCGCAGAAAGAAATGGCAACCTACTGCGGGAAAAAATCTGCCTTGTAAGTCTGGTATCAAAAGGTACATGATCGTCTAAGCCGTGTATCACACATGGCACATAACTGACTGAAAGATTTCTAGCTGAAAGTGAACAGTGCCAACCTTTGGGCTTACCTTGAAATCCAGGATACAAAACCCTGTCCTGCTTTTGATTCCAACATTGGGGACAGATATACAATATTTTGAATTGTAGAAGATTTCTTAGAATAGCTGGTATTCCCAACTGGTCACTAATCTATTTATGAATAAATTGTACATTATTTACATTATTCGGACCATTGTTCTCATCTTTGTTGCCATATTTATTATAGTTTTTCAGCCGTTGTATGCTCCGGCTTTCTTCAGGTGGTTGGAATGTCAAACTTAATCCTTTATTTCGCTCACTGGGGTAGACTCCTCTAGTTCCACGTGCCATGTTTAATGGATGTCAGTTATCAGTTATCTCCTGTTAATTTCACTCTGAAAGTTCTCCACTGCCTTAACCGGGTATTGAACTCACACTCTTTGGGTCCTGTCACTGGATCTAACACATGGCACAGTGGATAAAGGCTTTGGTTGTTGTAGTTTAAAAAGCTTCCCATTGTAGTGTTAAATATCCCATTATGACCAAAATATTAGTTAGACTAAAAAATCAAGCTATAACTGTTATATAACAATAAAAAAAGAAAGAAAGAAAGAAATAAAAAATAAATACTACGTTACTTAAAAATCGAAAACCGAAAAGAGAAAATATACAAGTAAAATAAATTGACCTAAATTCATCCAAGTAAATAACTAATCCCGATAAAGTTACCGTTAGAAAAAACAAATAAAGATAATCAACCCAAATAAACACAAATTAAAAACTGTTCCTGCCAAAATAATAATTAGAATAAACAACAATCAACCCCAAAACAGAACAAATAGCTTTAATTAAATTCTCAAACTAAAACAAAACTATTAAATAAGTGATATAACAAATTTTTACTACGTTAATAAAAACACCAATTAAAAAAATAAGTAAATAAATAAAATAAGAAACAAAAAATAAAATTAAATAAAAACAAGCAAAATAATTTAACCCAAATAAATAAATAAACGACTTCCGGTAAAATGACCGCCATAATAGACTACCCACAATGCACCACTGACCCGTATATGTATAAATAGCCAAGAAAAATAACAGCACACGTGGCCTGATGATTGCATATAGCATGAAACAGACTGTTGCCTCTAAGTGTTGACTTCTGTGTTCACTTATATATATATATATATATATATATATAATTCCTGCTTATTTTAATTGCCAAATATAATTTTAAAATTAAAAAACTGCAATCTTAGCATAATATATAATTACACCAACATTGTGATAACCAAATATATTATAATTCAAATTGTGTTACAGTCAGTCCATGCTCAGCATCTGAAGATTGCATTGTACATGAAACTTTGAGGCATGCTAGTGGTGAGGGATAATATGTATGTTTAATAATATATACTTAATAGCTCTATTATATTACATCAAGTACTGTTTTAACACCACCACTATATGTGTGATATATTACAATTTTACTTATATCTATATACAAACACACAGTGCGATGGGTAAATTGTCATCTATATTATGCAAAAATGAAAATAACACTGACATCTGATTTTAACAGGTATGTTTACCGAAATTACACAAAACTATCTTGAAATACTAAAGAGTAAATTTATTCAATAAAATCACCATTGGCTTCAACCATGGCCTCCAGATGATTGGAATCTCCTGCAAATCTTCTGGACAGTTGGTGAATGTTGCCATAATTTTTGCCTTCAGTTCATCTTTGGTATTACCAGGAATTTTTTTGTTATTTTAATTTTAATATTTAATTTTGTTTGTTAACTTTTTTATGTATTGTTGGTTATCTTATTGTTGGTTGTTATTATTCAGTTTACTTGTGCTTATGTGTGTATTCACATAAACACAAGTAAACGTAATAATAACAACACATATGGCCTGAAAATTGTGTTTAGCAAGAAACAGACTGTCACCTCTGGGTGTTGATTTCAATGAACACTTTTTATATACAGGGTTCAATGGATAAATTATCATCTAAATTACGCAAACATGAAAATAACACTGACATCTGATTTTAACAGATATATTTATCAAAATTACACAAAAATATCTTTAAATACTAAAGATTAAATTTATTCAATAAAATTGATATTGGCATCAACCATGGCCACCAGACAACTGAGATGAGGATTTATCAGTATTTAAAGTTGGACTAATGTCTTCAACATTTCAACCGTTATGCTTTCCCACCTTCTTGAGGTGTCTGTCAATCTCATTAACATTCAAGAAATTTCAAACTGAAACCTTTATTCAATCTGAAGGGAAATTGTTCTCATTTCACTGTCTGTGTTTAGAGGTATCTCATCTTGTTCTTATTTAGTACTGTTCAGGTGTATCTCAACTTAGTTAATTGTTCAGTTATTGTTAGTCCTGTTTTCCATTGAGTCTTAGTCAATTTGGTGACATAATAACTGAGTGTTCAAACAGGACAGCCAATAACTCTATAACTAACAAAGACAAGATATGGACAATGGAATAAGAACAGCCAGTCTCCATAGATTGAATAAAGGTTTCAGTTTCAAATTCCTTGAAAGTTATCCCAATCTACAGAAAGCTGAAGAAGGTAATTTGTCATAATAAAAATGAGGATTTTATTCTGATTGTAAATCATGTAAATATTTGCTTTTTATCTGCATTTATCCATTGTACAGATTTCTTGAATTCCTATCTGAAATTCATTTTTTTCTTACCGAGTAAGGATATGATGCAGAAACAGATTAATTTAATATCATTGAAGATAATTACAGATCTGTATTTCTTTGATGCTTTTTGATTTTTTTTTTTTTGTTCTATTTCAATCAAACTCATTTTTCTGAGTTTCTTTTTCTTGCTAATTGTTCTTAAATGATTTGAAATGACGACAATCAATGTTTTTTTTCCCCAATTTGATCTTGCTTGCAAAGAAATGGTCTAGACAGCTGTAAAAATGGAAAAGGTTGTGTGAATTGGTATCATGCAATAAATTCTGCATTTTCAACTGATTCAACTTTAGTAATGTCATTTTGCGACATCACAGCAGGCAATATCATTATTTGAATATTGAACACTTTATTTGAAGTTGCTCCACAGATCTACAGGCATTGTTTAATAACTTTGAAGAAACCATTACTGTTTTTTTTTTTTTTTTTTTTTTTTTATTTCACCCTAGCAAAGCAAGGTGTTACAGGATTAAGGAAGACAAGATATATATGTTGTCTATATATATATATATATATATATATATATATATATATAATATGATATCCATATGTGGTAAGGATAATCCAAGTAGGTCATTTTAATATAAAATATTAAAAAGATATATCTATGACAAGAGTTCCGTGTATTTATATACAGAGCAATATGATATACATCAAAGGAAAAAACTTAACACATCATCGAAAAATTTGGTAATAAATTTATTTTGACTGATAAATTTTTAATATCTGCCTCATCCAACCAAAATTACAAAAAAAGAAAAAATTGATTTATTTTTTTTTGTAATTTTGGTCTGATGAGGCAGATATTAAAAACTTATCTGCTGAAATAAATTTATTTCCAAATTCTTTGATGATGTGTAAATATTTTTCTTTGATGTGTATGTGTGTGTGCATATATATATATATATATATATTGTGTGTGTGTATATATATATATATATATTGTGTTTATGTATATATATATATATATAGTGCTTAACATTTGCTATATTTAGATATATAGAATTTATAGATATGGACATAAGAACCAACACTGCATGGTAACAGTCAATTTATGATGCAAGTGATTTTGACATATAAACTGACAGAGAAGCAAAAAATCAGACTAAAAAGTATTCACCACATCCATTTATGTAGCAGGAAAATTTTTTCAAATATTTACATAGAGGACTTGAACATGCATTCCATATTCAGGGTGTTCATCTTTCATGGATAAAGCCTTAAGAACTTCAGCTAGGGAAGCCTATCGCTAGCTGTAACATAAATCTATAGTCATATTTCTACTTCAGAAGATGTGAGCAATGAAGTTTTAGAGAAAATGGAAGCAAAAAAAAAAAAACCTCTTATGTTTAGAATCAGAAAGAGTTGAAATTTCTAAGGAACGTAATTAGGAAAAAGGGCTTAGAAAATTTGACACTCATGTGGTGTATTGAAATCAAGAGAGACAGAGGAAAGCAGTGTATAACGTTCGTAATGAGTTTGTGTAAATGGTTTGCAGAAAAGGGATTAGGAGAGATAGCAAAAAGGACAGAAAATTGTGGAGAGCCATTTCCTGAATAGACAAAGCATATAGACGACTTGCATTCATTATGTGATATGGTCTCTACTATCTTGTCACAGTTTTATGAGATAACATCACCTGATGAGTTATGGTGAAGGTACATTCTAATCACTTTGTTTTAAGTTGGAACTGCCCATGAATTAAAGACTTCTTGTGAGTTCTAGCCATCGGGTCATTTAACATTAATGTTTTTTTAAATCTGTTTTTCTCAAATTTTGGGGGTCAGCAAGTTAGAACAACAATAAACAAGTTAATGACAAATACTCTATAACATTTCAAGTTACTATAACAACAATGTAGAAATCATAGGAAAACAATATAAAACTGGTTAAAGAAATTTCATTTTAATTATTACTAGCAGCGTGGCCCGGCGTTGCCCGTGTTTGATTCAAAAATCGTACGACTCATACAGCAATCGCTATCACTTGACTTAAAATATTTTTGCCCTTCCTTGCATTTAAAGTAGTGCCCTTTGCCGTGCTGATGTTGCTACATGCCTTATTTCTTGCCTATCTCACACTGCAAATTTTTTCTAAGCTCTATACTAAACATTAAATCTGTTACAAAAAAAGAACTAAACAAAATGAACACAAAACGATCAGCTTTAAAAAAAGGACTCGTAACTGGCAAAAACGAATGAAAAAAGAATGTTAGCAACAAATACTTTTTCACACTCAATCCAGTTCTGCAGAATCAAAATCAACATTGAGTTTAAGCAAGTGAATGAGCCAATTGGAGTAAAGTGCCATGCAGATTTAAATTTTTCCCACTTGTGATGAATGCAGCTATCGCTTTTTTTTTTTTTTTTGCATGCTAGCATGCTAGTTAACATTCGTGTCAGTCAGCTGTTGGCTCTCATGCTAGCCAATATAATCTTCCTGCCTATTCGTGGCAACCAGCCATAGGCTCTCATTCTGGCCAGTAGAAAATGGCTGAAAATTACATGAAAACTGCCGTAGAAGCATGAAAAAATTGATTATTTCCACTATCGATGGGAGTTGGGAAATGCAAGGTCAGTCTTGGCCTTCTCACTAACTTAGAGCATGTGCATGTAAATTTTGGTGCAAATCCGTCGAAAATTGCGGCCGTGCATTCGTTACACACACACACACATACACACACATCCTGCCTATATATATATATATATATATATATATATATATTATATTGAGCACTTTTTTTATTATTTTAGCTGTTGGTAGGAGAGCTTTACCTTTGATTGTGGTAGATGCTATTTTCAGTACCCTAATTATTTTATTAGATGCTTTTGTCAGTACCTTAATTATTTTATATTTAATGTTTTGGTTTTTTTTTTTTTAAGCATTTCACCCCAAGCAAGTCAGAAGTGCCATTATCACACAGGGGGTTATGGAGAGTGAAAATAAGAGAAAAGTGTGGGTGTAGGGGGGATTGAAGAAAGGAAAAAAAAAAAACAGGTATCAACACAACAAAACATGGTGATTGATGTTGCATTTAGTTTTTTGATGATTGTAGTTATCAGGGAAGCAAGTGAGAGGAATGGAGTTCCAATATAGAGAAGTGCGAGGAAAGAAACTCTTAGAAGGGTGGTTACATTTAACTATTTCAACAGTAAAAAGTTGGGACCTAGATGCCAATCGAGTAGTACACTTAAATTCGTGTAGTCAGGGCAGTAGCCATGAAAATATTTGTAGAAAAGACAGGGAAGCCACATCACATCTGTGAGAAAGCGGCTGAAGTCAAGAAGCTAATTCAGTACCGATTACATTACAGATCCTACTTTAGATTTTTTTGAGAACATTGCAGTAAGGGAAGGTAGGGGAAAATTTTATGGATAAAACTTTAACTGCACAATCAGTAATAAAAATCACAGAAATGTAATCTATGTTATTCATTTAAATATCATCATCATTTAATAGTAATAAAAAATATATATATAATATATTTAAAGTAATAATAATAGTAATAAAAGTAATAGATAGATAGATAAATACACACATATACAATACACACATACATATATACATACATATATATAAACTTACGTAGTTACAAACCTAATATATATTTTTCAGTGTTTGATGCAAAATAAATGTCTATTTTTAAGACTATATAAACCTATTTTTATGATGACATTTAAGTATAAATTCTGGTTCAATAATTGGCTTGTATTTTTTTTTACTTAATTATTTTAATTTTTTCTTCCAGGCATAGTTTGCATCTGTTTATATACATATATATATATATATATATATATATATATATGAATTAAGATCAAATATAGATAGGAATGCAAGAGAATGATAGAATAAGGGACAAATAGGAAATCTTTATAAATATGACATGCTTTGCTTTTATTTACACTTGAGATGTGGAGGTTTATTTTCCACGAGGGTCGGCCAGGTGAAGGTGAGAGGGTGAGCACGTCGCGGTATTTACTCGTTCCCCCACTAGAACGAGATGTGACACAAGGTCGGTTTAATGTGGGGACCCGAGCGCTTACAACTGGGCAGGGACAAAAATTCCCCTCAGTCCCCGCAACCGTTGGTTGCGCTGGCCTCGGTGCAAGCACTGATCCCTCGCTCTGGTGCAATGGGAGGGTGCAGCCTCGGGCAGCTGTTCCCCAGGGCTGGGCACCTCTTCAGTATTATTTTCTCAGTTGCCCCTCCGTCCTTAGACAGAGAAGCCCCTGAGCGCATTCTGTCCAAGGACAGAGACGCAACTGAGAGATGATAAATGATGCGCGTACACCCCTCCAAGGAGGGGGAGCATGTCGCTCTCTTGGTGGAAGAAATCAGCTGTGTTTATGTCAGCTGCTGTTAGCATCGTAGCTGGTTGGCAATATCTTTTGGTTGATGACTAAAAATTAACTTCCACATTTTGACTGTACACATGGGTTTCATTTGGACACCATGTGTATTTAAAGTAGTTTCCAGTTATTATTTTTAGTTAGGAGGGCTTGTGTATGTTTAGGTTTCATTTGTTTACTTTTTCTGTATCATTCTCTGAAAAAAAACGCTGAGTCACCGGAAGTTAACGGCATTCGGATGTTTGAGTAACCGGCAGTAACTTCCGGCCAGGTGCAATACCCTTAACCGTGCTTTCAAATTGATTTTGTGCAAAAACAACTGTGTTTTTCCAATTTTTGGCACTGTCAGGACCACCGCTGGGTAATTTTACGTAGTCCTGTGAAGTTTTGTTGAAATTGGTTGAAAAATGTAGGAAATACGATCACATATATAAACGTACAGACACACACACAACCTGGGTTTTATAATAAGTAAGATCACCTGTTTATCACCAGTCATATCACAAGAGAGAATCATTGAACAAATACTCACAAATTTTCATTCTCTCTAATGATTTCATATAGTCTCTGAGTTTGATACAATTTCATTCTAGCCACCTTGTAAATCAGTTCAATATTTCCTATACTGTATTGTAGCACAAGTGTCATTTAATATCAATGCCTTATAAACTATAATTGTTTGCATTGTTTAATGGCATATCAACTCCTTATGGGTCATATAATACCAAAATTTAATTTTCTTATGAGCTTTAAAGTAATAAAAATATGTTATTCTGCTTTCACAGTTGAATACATAGTAGATGGTACTCAGCTTTTGTGCATATACATATTTGTGTGGGGGCACCTCAGCATGGTGTAATGGTTAGCAAGCTTGTCTCACTAAAACAGTTGAGTGGAGAATGAATTCAATCCTCACTGGGTGCCCCATATAAGCTACACTTGGAAAATCACTATACATGTTTGTGTGGACATAATTACTAGAGGCAGTGATATAAGTGTTTAATGTTGTAGTTTTGTGAAGTTATTTTGGGATACAGTTTGATTGAAGAAATTGTAGGATAAAAATCTATTGCTGCTAATTTTTTTTACTATGAAAATGTATTGCTGGCATTTTTACTATAAAAATGTATTTTTATATTTTCATAGTGTTTTGACCCCAGTTTGTGGGTTAACTATTTGTCCATAGCTGGGACTATACAAGTGTTACCATCTTGGGTCAGGGTGGACCTGGGAACAACAACAATACTCTTCAAAACCTTCCGATCAGAGGAATTGCTGCCGGATGTAGTTTATTGTCATACCTAGTATGTATAAACCGTAATGAAGAAATTAATGATAATATTAAATATCATGTAATATTTCAGGTTATTATAATAGCAATGAAGAAATAATCAAAAATAAAATACTGTATAAAGAAGTAAAAATAGAAATTTATTTCCAATGAGTGAAACTTTAAAAGTTAAAAAGGCCCAATTCTGTTCATTAGAAACAAACAATTTTTCTATTAGAATTTTTTTGCAATTATTCTTTCTGTGAATGACACAAAGTATATTAAATTTAACATTACTAAATTTATGATGAAAATATTTGAAAAATGAACACTATGTCACCTGTTTATCACCTCACTGTTTATGTAGCTAATCATATCACAGGAAAGATTCATTAAATAAATACAAACTTTCATTCTTTCTAATGATTACATATAGTCCCAAGTTTGTTAGGTTTCTATTCTGACCTGCTAATTGTGCATCAGTTTGATATCTCCTGTAATGTGTTGTAGTAGGAATGTCATTTAAAATCAGTGTCTTATAAAATGTTTTATTTTTTTTGCAGGGTCAGAATACAAACTGTAATAAAATAAAACTGATTAATAACAAATACCATATGGCAATTCAAGTTGTGATAATAGCAATGAAAAAAATAATAGAAAAACAATATAATTTGCGTAAAGAGGAAACAAATAGAAGTTTACTTCCATTATGAAAGAAGATTATTCAAAGATAAAAATCTTCAGTTCTTTTCATTAGACACAAATAATTTTTATATAAGAATTTTTTCCAATCATTCTTCTTAAAAATGAGCCAAAGAATATCAAATAAATCATTGTTAAATTTATGATGACAAATATTTGAAAAAAAGATCACTGCAGCAAATTATTATCACCTAGCTGTTTATTTAACCAATCAAATCACAGAAAACATTCATTGGACAAATACTCTCTAATGATTATATATTGACCTTGAGTTTTATAGGATTCCCATTCTTCTTTTTTTTCTTTTCTTTTTTTTACAATAATGCTCAATCTGTACAAGGCTCAAGAGCCATTCAAAGTAAAGAGTAAGAGGAAGGCACAGTTTATTGGGATATTTGGGAAAGATAACGGTTACCCCTAAACTTGAACAGGTTAAGATTTTAGTGATTAGGGAAGCATCCTCTTGGGAATTGGTTCCAGAAAGGAGTGGTTCATGGGAAGAAGCAGCTTGAGTGGAACTTATCTCATTAATGAAACATGAAGGTAATGAAGATGGTTCACCACAATGTGCATGGCATGGCAGGTCTTAGCTGTGAAGGAAACATTCGGCATTCATTGACTGAGCAGCCAATACTACAGTCAATTGAAATTTATAAAATATTTGTCTTAAAACAATTTTTCAGGAAAATAAGTTTGTCAAGTTCAATAGCTGTTTTCACTCTTTTCCAGTATTGATAAGGATTTCCCTCCTAACCTTTTGTTTGAAGTAGTGTGTAATAACAACATCTTGATTATGTCATTATTTTCTATTATCAAGCCCAGTAGCTGTTATCACTCTTTCCAGTATTGATGGGGATTTCCTTCCTAACCTTTTGTTTGCAGTAGTGTAGAATAACAACATCTTGATTATGTCATTATTTTTTTATTCTCAAGCCCAGTAGCTGTTATCACTCTTTCCAGTATTGATTGGGATTTCCTTCCTAACCTTTTGTTTGCAGTAGTGTAGAATATCAACATCTTCATTATGTCATTATTTTCTATTCTCAAGCCCAGTAGCTGTTATCACTCTTTCCAGTATTGATGGGGATTTCCTTCCTAACCTTTTGATTATATCACTATTTTCTGTTCGAGTTACACATGATATCCATTTTACTTGTTGTATTTGTTGAAAAGTGGTTCACTACAATGGGTGTGGCATGATAGGTCTTATCCCTGTAGGTTAGAACTGGCAGAACTAAGGAATGTCGTTTGTCTGGACACTTTCCATACAAATACCATCAGAGCAGCAAGAAACTTGCAGTGTTTCACCTGTGACAAAGGGGTTGCAGAGTGGAAAATAATTTTTCACTAACAAGGACCGTTTGGTAATTATAATCAGAATACACTGTTAAAATAGAAATAATAAAATAAAGTTAAAAATTAGTAACAAAAATAATTAATTTATATAATTTAAAAATGGTGTCCATTTTAATTGAATCAAGACAATCAGTTCTTTAACTCCTGTTGTGTGATGTTGTAGAAGTATCATTTAACATCAGTGTTTGATAAAATGTTTTTATTTCTTTGGGAGGGTTGGTAAACATAAACATTAATAAAAAGGATTAATGGCAAATACCATATGAATTTTCAAGTTATAATAGCAATGAAGAAATGGAAAACAACATCTCATAAAGAAAGAGAAAAATGGATATTTACTCCTGTCATATTTGGTCGACACTTCCGCATTTTTTAAAAACAACTGGAAGAAAAAGCTTAACTAGTGTTGTTGCAAAACTGATTCATGATATAAAGAAGCATGAAAACAAACAAAAAAAAAACAAGCGTTCTGCAGTCAAGATGACATGAATCAAAGTGTATAGTATCTGTTCCATCAGCAGCAGTTCCAGCTAGCCACCATCATCTTCAGCTTCTGCCACTTCATCTAGCTACAACAGGCTTCCTGCTCCAGCCATCCTCACCAGCTGTAATGATTTTTTAAGCATTTCACCAACCATGCAAGTGTTTACAGAGAGTGAAAGTAAGTGAAAAGTAGGGTGTTTGAGAAAAGAATAAAGAGAAGGGCAGGCATCAGAAGATGTTGATTGACATTACATCTAAATTTTTGAAGATTATAGTTATCAGGGAAGCAAGTAAGAAGAAGGGAGTTTTACTGTCGGGAAGTGTGATAGAAGAAGCTGTTGGAGTAGAAGAGATGGTTACATTTAACTGTTTTGACAATAAAAGAGTGGGACCAAGATACCAACCTAGAAGCACTGCTTAAATTCATGCAGTCCGCACACGAGTGAAATTAGCTCATCAGAGCAGTTGACATGAACATATTTGTAGAAAAGCCGGAGGCAAGTCACATCACATCTGTGAGAAAGTGACTGGAGTCGAGATGCCTGGTCAGGACCTATCACATTGAAACTGTCCTTTTCAGGACCACACCCTTCAGCATCTACCAAAACTGTCCTACTCAGAAATTGCAAGACATTCTTATCATAATATCATTTTCTGTGCATTCTGATAATAAAATCATTTCCAATGCAATCATGAAGCAAGATCATTTGTAATGCATTCCTATATTAAAATTATTACAAATGCATTCACCTCGTAAAATAATTTCTAATGTATTCTTAAAGTAATTTGCAATGCATATCTATAGTAAAATCAGTTTCAATACATTTTTATCATAAAATCAATTGCAATACAATTCTATAGTAAAAATCCTTTACTATAGTAAAAACATTTGAAATTTATATCTATAATAGAAACATTTGCAATGCAATCTTATAGTAAAAACATTTGAAATTTATATCTATAATAGAAACATTTGCAATGCAATCTTATTGTAAAATCATTTGCAATGCATTTCTGTAGTAAAATCATTTGCAGTGCAATCTTGTAAAGTTATTTTCAATACATTTCTATTTTAAAATTATTTGCAATACATTTGTATAGTAAAATCATTTGTGATATAATTCTATAGTATTAACATTTGCAATGCATTCCTATTGTAAAATCATTTGCAATGCAATCTTCTTGTAAAGTTATTTTCAATACATTTCTATTTTAAAATCATTTGCAATGTATTCCTAATGTAAAATCATTTCTAATGTCTTTCTATAGTCACATCTTTTGTCATGCATTCTTGTAGTTAAGTTATTTCCAATGCATTTTCTATCAAAAGTAATTTTTAATGCATTCCTGTAATAAATTTATTTCCAATACATTCTATGCTAAAGTCATTTCTAACACATTCTTGTTGTCAAGCGATTTTCAGTGCCTACAGCCAGTAAGAGTATTTGCAATGAATTCCTCTACTAAAATCCTTTGAATTGATATTCTAGAATATATAGCAGTGGTTAGTAAGCTTGTCAGCAAAACAATTACTACTGTTGTGAGTTCAATCCTCACTTGATGCTCTATACGTTTGGGTCCTTACAAAGTTTAACGAAATACCAATATTTAACATATGGCAGTGGTTTGTAAGTTAATCACAAAAATGTTCATGCTGTAGTGAAGTAAATTTTCAGTTGGTATGGTACACTTGTGAATTTGAAGCAGATGAAGTAAGACTGTAAAGAAATAAGACCCATGGGAATTAAATTCAGAACTCCAATATTTCAGTCCCTCACACTATCTGTTTGCTTGGTGCATATGTACTATGATTATTGATAAAAAGAAATTTGAATACAAGATTGAGTTTGACAGTTAACAAGCTTGAAATTGAATTGGATCACTTACTTCAGTACATTACTTTACTCATTGAACATGTAACTCCGATTGCGAAATATAATTCCAACAGATTACAATTTCTAGTAATAGTGATAGTAAAATCATTTTGAA
Source organism: Acanthosepion pharaonis (assembly GCA_903632075.3). Taxonomy (NCBI): domain Eukaryota; kingdom Metazoa; phylum Mollusca; class Cephalopoda; order Sepiida; family Sepiidae; genus Acanthosepion; species Acanthosepion pharaonis. The sequence goes on along the minus strand of CAHIKZ030001085.1, from coordinate 250,028 downwards.
TACATTCCTGTAGTAAAATCATTTCGAATACATTCCTGTAGTAAAATCATTTCCAATGCATTCCCATATTAAAATCATTTTGAATACATTCCCATAGTAAAATCATTTTGAATACATTCCCATATTAAAATCATTTCCAATGCATTCCCATATTAAAATCATTTCCAATGCATTCCCATATTAAAATCATTTTGAATACATTCCCATATTAAAATTGTTATAAAATAAAATAAGACATATCTCGGCTGATTTACAGGTAAATACTCAAGAGTGAGAACCGGATGTAAACGGGACAAAGCCCCGTCACAAAATGACCATTATCTTTCTTCACAAATGTTCCCGACACACGTGTTCCGGTCGAAAAATAAAATAATATTTAAAGCACTTTATTTTTCATCCAATAAAAATGCTTCCCTCCTAATTATACTCGCTTCGTTTTTCGAGCCTGTTAAGCCATAAAAAACACTATAAAAGGGGTCACAGGAAGTTCAACGGCAGTCCACAGGTGCCCAGGATAGAGACCTGTCACATTCAGCTGCTGAAAGCAGGGAAGCATTAACCACTGTCAACTACTATGAGGGATTGACCTAGATCCGAAGCTGGCTTATGAACTTTACCACAAGGTAGCTGTCCCAAACCCACACGTTCCTGTTGAAATAAACCATGTAAATTTATTTCTACTGTTGTCGTATTTCTTTCTTGTAACCATATGCTTGTCTATAACAAAATCATTTCCAATCCTTTCCCATATTAAAATCATTTCCAATACATTCCCATAGTAAAATCATTTCCAATCCTTTCCCATAGTAAAATCATTTCCAATCCTTTCCCATAGTAAAATCATTTCCAATCCTTTCCCATATTAAAATCATTTCCCCTGCATTCCCATTGTAAAATCATTCCCAATGCATTCCCATATTAAAATCATTTCCAATGCATTCCTGTAGTAAAATCATTTCCAATGCATTCCTGTAGTAAAATCATTTCCAATGCATTCCTGTAGTAAAATCATTTCCAATGCATTCCTGTAGTAAAATCATTTCAAAAGTATTCCTAGAGTAAAATCATTTCCAATGCATTCTTATTACTATTCAATCCACCTATCTCTTTGTTCAGTGCATATGTACCTTGATTATTGATAAAAGAAATTTGAACTGAATATTGAGTAATGGTTAAGGAGCTTGAGATTGAATAGGATCAGTTACTTCAGGCCATTGCCCTACCTACTGAACCTGTAATTGAGAATGTGAAATATAATTCCTACAGAATATAAGTGCTTTGCTGTAAGTAGTATCTGGGAGTGGAAAAAATAATATATTTCTATTGTGAGGAATAAAGCTTGAGACCTCAGTGCTTTGAGGCAAAAGCTAAAATCCTACAAAGCTATATCCACAAGTGCTTTGCCATGAGTAGTACAGGGGAATGGAAAAGAAGGAAAAAATTTGATCCGTATTGATCAGGATTCGGATGTAATCTACTCTGTGAGCTTAAATAATTTTCCCAGGATTGAAAATGAAAGAAAAAATATTTCATAAATTTAAAAACGAAAAGTAAAACACATTTAAATGAACAAGACTTGTAAAATCTTGTAACACAAAAAGTCATATTTAATTCTATTTAAGGAGAAATTTGAAGGATGCTTAAGTTGTTAAATAACACGGTTGAAACTCACTAAGAGGGAGATGATTTTGTATCTCCATTATATGAATGAAGTAAATCAAAAATAGAAAATGAATTATTTTGCCTTCGGGGGATGATAATCTGTCAAGTGGAGCTAAAAGTATTGGTAGATTTAACAATTATTTTCTATTCAAGATACACATGCCAAATCTATCTATCTATCCATCTCTCTTTCTCTCTCTCTCTCTCTCTCTATCTATATATATATATATATATATATATATATATATATAGGTTTGATTTTCTAGCTTATCAACCTTTTGGAGGTTATATAAAGCCAGAAAATATTTATAGATTGTAAGAATTTGGCAGGGATAATCATGATTTACTGATATAAGACATACAAATTAATGCCTAGCTTGGGGAAGAAGGTGGATACAAATCTTTTCCAAAGGTATTTGTATGTAAGTAAATATAATGAACCAGAATTGAATTGTAATTTGGCACTGATTTCCTGTTTCAAGCTGTTATCCATTACACCACTGCATATCAAATCTTACAACAGCTGGTATTCCTAAGCACTCACCTATCTGACCAGGCTAAACATTGCTTAACTAACAAGCATATAACAAGTATATATATATATATATATATAATGGACTCTCCCATCGGTTTCGACGTATAAGGATCTGACAGCTTAGTTGTTTCAGTTATGAAATTTTGTGCGATAATCTTAAGAGGGCATTTAAGACCCACTAGTGATTTACAAAGGCGGCCACATATGGAGCAAGTGTGAGGATTGTGAGATGAGATCCCTGTTAGATTGGCTGACCTTTTAGTTCTTTCTCTCACTTCTTGAAGATGATTTGGACAAGCAGATTGAAAACTGCTGAGTCCGCTGATACACGTTGATCTCCATTCTACCATTATATGACAAATATATCTCGTTTATATATGCTAAATGAGTTTAGATCATCCTATATATATATATATATATATATATGTCAAATACATCTAGATTATATATGCGAAATGAATTTAGATCATGATAGATCATCCTCAATAAATTTATGTCTGGGCTCTTACAACATGTCACTTTTCTTGACAGATCTTTCTAATACCACAGAGTTCCCAGCAATAGCCAAAGTTAAGCAATATTGAACCTGGTCAGTACATAGAAGGTAGATTGCTTGAGAATATCAGGTGCTGTAAGCGTGGATGTGCAGGTGATTTAATGCATAATGACATAGAATTGTTAATCAAATATCTGATATCCAATTCCAATTGTTTTTTTTTATATTCATTTACATGCAAATACTCTTTGGAAAGATATGAATTAACCTTTTCTCCCCCAGTTATGTGTTAATTAACAAAACATTTGTCACTAAATCATTATCTCCCCAACAAAAATATTCTTACAATCTTAAAATATTTTCTGGCTTTAAATAACCCGCAAAGAGTTGTTTAGCCATAATAAATAAACCATGCAATCAATCTATTTTGACAGTCCTAAAGAACAAAATGACTCATCTAAAAAATGTTTTCAATTTTGTCATAGATGTTTCTGAAATTACTCTGATAAATAAAAAATTATAGATCTTTCTCCCACATACATACATACAGATATACATGCATATATATATATATACACACACACACTTGACTGAGTGCACTTGGACCTATGTTACTTAATAAAGATAGATTTAAACACAACCCTATCCCCACCTTCCATTTGTAATTTAGATCATTCTATGGCCCTCCCCTTCCCACTCCCTCTATCAATCTAAAACTATTCCTCAAAAATCTGTATTAAAAATAAAATAAAAACATGTAAATTTGTAAACCAAATTCCTTTGTAACTAGAGATGTGACCTGATGAAGCAGGAAAAATATTTTTTCTGGTGAAATAAATTATAGTCATGGAACCTTAAGGTTGTCTCTTTTTTAATTTAATATATATATATATATAGTTTTAAGGTGTGCTATATTTATGGGATGAAGTGTTCAATATCAGAGATAGAGCATATGAAAATATAAAAGTGGACATTGAAGTCAACACTCAGAGGCTAGACGCAATCGTTAGGTGGCCTAATAAAAATTTTAAATTCCCATCATCCTTCTATCTCATCTGTGGGCTCTCAGTGGCGTTGCAATATCTGTTGCGCCATCTATTTACACAAGTATATTTAATGCTTTCCTCTGTTTCTCTTCCTTCTTTTTCTAATCATTTCACCCCAAGCAAGGCAATAATGCCACTAGGATGCAAGGGGTTACGGGAGGTGAAAGAGAATGAGACTTTAGTGAGGAGAAAGAACAATAAAAGAACAGGTTTCAGGAAGACAGAAGGTAGTAAATGGTGTTGCATTTAAATGTTTGAAGATTGTAGGTAACAAAAATCAGAAGAGCGTTCCACAGGTGAGAAGTATTAGAAAAGTAATTATTAGAATAGAAGTGTTAGTTGCAACTAGCTATTTCAACAGTAAAATGATTAAACCTACTTGCCAATCTAGTAGATTCATGCTCATCTGAACTGCCATGAAAATATTTGTAGAAAAGAGAGAGAGAAGCCATGCCACAGTAGTGAGAAAGTGACTGAAGTTGAATGCCAGGTCAGGATTTTTTATATTACAGACTCTTCTTTGAATTTTGTCAAGAATCTTAAAATATATAGCAGGAGCACTAGACCAGATATGTTAGCAATATTCACTGCATGGACGCATAGTAGATTTATAAATCTGAAAAATGGATTTTGATGTGAAATAACTTTCATAGAAGTAGACCTAGCATTTGATTCAATTGTCTCCATATCCTTGTAGGTGACGAATTATTTTCCACTCTGCAACCTCTTTCTCACAGACGATATGTTGCAAGCCTATCACTGCTCTATCGTGATTTCCATGTTGAGTGTTCAGATGAACTACACTCTTTGGTTTCACCAGTCCTAATCTTTGCAGCTAAGATCTGCCATGCCACGGACATTGTAGTGAACTACCCTTGTCCCCTTTGTATTCCTCTAGTGAGATGTAAGTTCCACACACTTTTTTTCTATGAAACACTGCCCTGTGGTACTGACTCCCAAGAGGTTGCTTTCCTGATCACTACAGTCTTAAACTATTCAAATAGGGTAAACCGTTATCTTCCACAGATATCCGTTTAAGCAGTGCCTCTTACTCTGTAACCCTCTAACTCAAACCTTGTACAGAATGAACATAATTGTAAAAAAAAAAAATACTTCTGCCATTTATGTGTTGGAGCTGCACAGTCTTCACTTTCTGTTGTTGATAGTTCAAAAGTATCTCCATATCCTTGTAGGTGACAAATTATTTTCCACTCTGCAACCTCTTTCTCACAGACGAGATGTCGTAAGCCTATCACTGCTCTATCGTGATTTCCATGTTGAGTGTTCAGAAGAACTACACTCTTTGGTTTCAGCAGTCCTAACCTTCATGGCTAAGATCTGCCATGCCACGCACATTGTAGTGAACCCCCCCCTTGCATTCCCTTCTAGAGAGACATAAGTTCCACTCAAGCAGCTTCTTCCCACAAACCACTCAAATCTAGGGTTAAATGTTATTTTTTACACATATATGCATAAGGTTGTCTCTTACTCTGTAACACTCCACCTCGAGTGGCTATTGGGCTTTGTACAGGGTAAACATTATTGTAAGAACCCACCACTTCCCCCGTCCAAAAATGGCTAATATTGCTATTACCGTTAAGTAGGTAGCAGGTGAACTCAAGCAGTCATAAATTCTTAAAATACCTAAAGGGACATAAATATCAACTAAATACAAAAATTACCTGCCCACGTCTTCAGGATTGTCAGGCTTACAAAACAGTAATTAATAATTAAGAGCTGTCAGGTGAAAAGATCATTATCACTTTTTAATAAATGGTCAGTTAAAAAAAACCCCAAAAAACGAATATTAAGAAAAAAAGAAATCTAATCTAAGCATAAGCTGTGCCTCTTACAGATTCTTGTATTGGATGTTGTGTAAATTTATGGTTCACCTGATATCAGGGGTTGTCCCTGACATAGTCAACCCAGCTGTGCCTTGAATGTGCATACATGGGAAAAAACTGTATGGCAGGTAGATATATAAACACCTAACCAAGAGGGAAGAGGGGAAGAGTCTCTTTCATTGTGACAAGATGAATGAATCCATTCTTAGAAGTGCAGGGCAACATACCTACTGACCAACAGTAATTAATGTAGTCCAGAGCTGAATAAAATGTTATGATATGTATAAAAGATTAAGTTTTGTATTCCCATTAAAATGTACAACAATAATGTTACTTCTTGGATCTAAACTGCACTTTACATAATTAAAAATTTATTATTCTGCCTTGCTAACCATTATTGATCTGCTATTTATTATCTCCCTTTAATCATTCTGTTACGGTTTATGTTAACAATGCTTTGTAACAAACTCTGAATAAAAATGTATTCTTTCTGTTTCCATGGTGAGGAAAGAAATATGTATCATAGATTCTATCTGGCTCTGTGAAAAGGAAGGAAGAATGATAAAATAGAAAGAAGGAAAGAAAGAAAGATGAAATTGAAAGAAGGAAAAAAAGAAAGATGAAATAGAAAGAAGGAAGGATGAAATAGAAGGAAAGAAAGAATGATGAAATAGCAAATAAGAAGGGAGGAAGGGAAGAAAGAATTATGAAATAGAAAGAAAGTAAGAATGATGAAAGAGAAAGAAGGAAAGTAAGAATGATGAAAGAGAAAGAAGGAATGTAAGAATGATGAAATGGAAAGAAAGAATGATGAAATAGCAAAAAAGAAAGAAGGAAGGAAAGAAAGAATGATGAAATAGCAAAAAAAAGGAAGGAAGGAAGGAAGAAAAGAAAGAATGATGAAATAGAAAGAAGTCAAGGAAGTCAAGGAAGGAAGAACCTGAATGAGAAAAAAAAAACAAACAATAGCCCGTTCCTTATTTATACTATTTAAATGCAAACTACAGGACTTGAACCTAATTTGTTTGAAAGACTAGCCCTAGATTGTACTAAGTAGATGTGTTCCATTACCATCAGAAATAAAATCTTCAAAGCCTCTAAAAGAGAATAGGAAGAAGATAGAAAGGCTTGATAAAGTAAAACTCATCTCCACCAACATTACTATGCAGTCAATGCCATCAGCACTTCCTTGCAAGAATTGGTTTACTTAGTCATCAATGCCATTACCATAAAGGAAGCGATCAGCAAGAAAGAAATTAAATTCTTGGATACAAGATAAAGCTGACATACAAACTATTATCCTCATCTTTGTTGTTTTTATCACAATGTTTCAGCTGTTGATCTCTCCAGACTTCATCAGGCACTTGCCTATCAAGATAACCAGCAGAGAATTCAGTACTACTCAGTTATTGCTTGCCCTGTTTCCATTGAATCCAAGTCCACATTGCCCAGACAAGGGATTGAACTCACAATTACTATGTTGGCAAACAATCTACTCCAGTGGATGAAATAAAAGGTTTGGTTTGAAATTTCAATCACCTGAAGAAGGCTGAAGCATACAACAGCTGAAATGTTGTGAATATGGCAATGAAGATGAGGATAACATTCTGAATAATGTAAATAATGCAAGTAATCATAATACCTCATCTTAGAGATATAGACAGAAATGACCATTCATGTTTTTCAATTTTTTCACTCAAATTTCAATCTTTTAATATTGTTAGAAACTTTGTGAAAACTTTACTTTTCAAGTGGGGGATACTTTTCTGGATAATCTGAATATCTAAATTATCAAAGAAAAAATTAATTACTGAAAATAAATTAAATTTTTTTTGGTTTAAAAAAAAACAAACCTTTCAGACGCCCTGTTTCAAACTTTTCTTGCTTTTCCAAATATTGCTGATTGCATATTTTCTTATATTTTACCTCAGTGATCTTGGCTTTTGAAATTTTCTTCCAAACTATGTAGTAAGCATTTTATTCCTCCTTAACAGATAAGGGAGTTGACCATAGTTGGGATCATCATATCAATGTGAACGATCCTTTCCTTTAGCTGCATGGTATGTGCTGTGACAAAGCTGCATACAGATCTGAATTCAGAGTTTTCCTTCACCTAGACTGGTTGTCAATCAAGGCTATAGAACTCAGTCTGTCCTACTATTTATCCATGGCTAGGGGGAGGAGAGTTGTATTCATACCTTTCCCAAATATTTTAGCACATAAGTGAATGTAATGAACTGTTAACACTAATCATTTTTTTTGGTGGGAGTGAGTGTTTTCATTTGAATTCAATGCCATTTGAATTTTAAAGCATAAGATCATGAATTATAACAAAATGAGACATGGGTTGAAGAGTAAAACCACAGAATGAGCTTTCTTGTCAGTCAGGAAATGGTACTGTTGATATTCATTTCACGTGCGAATAATTGAATACTAGAAAAATCAAGGTTTGGATAGTTGAGGTAGCACTGTAGTTGAAGAATATGTTGGAAAGTGAAAAGGAAAATGCAAAGCAGACTCTTCATGTCCATGGATGTCTTAGATTGGCGCCAAGGTGGAGAAAAAGGGAGGAGAGTATAAAGAAAATGGAGATTTAAAATATTCATTTTTCTTCAGTTAATTAACTCACTTCATCTTTGGAAAACTTACAAACATGCAATGATGGAAAATTCCAAGGAAGACAATCACGAGAGATTGGAAAATGAATATAGAAGACGTGACAAGTGCATAAAAAAGAATTTAGCTTCCAAAACCATTTTCTCCTAACATTCAGTACTCCTGATGATTTCATGGTTCTCTATAAACTTACAACATTCTGAGATGTTTCAAAATAACCACAGATAGTGTGAATTAGTTTTATTGTTATTGATACAGAATTAATTTTTTATTAGCTACATACAATTCTGACCATAACTTCTATGTCTCATGTCACTTCAGGACATAGGCAATCATGGCTCTTCACAATTTCCTATTCTGTCCTGGGTATGACGATAAACTACATCCGCGTCTTGGGTAAGATGATAAACTACAACCAACATCAAGGCCTCTGATCAGGAGGTTTTGAGGAGCGTGGAACCACCTCTTAATTGCTGGTGTTCCCAGGTCCACCCTGACCTGGGGTGGCAGCACCTGTTAGGGTCCCAGCTATGGGCAAATAGTTAAACCCCAAACTGGAGTCAAAACACTATGAAAATGTAAAAATAGATTTAATACCAGAAATACTTTGTAAAAAATTATTATCAGCAATACATTTTTGAAAATAATATTACCAGCTATACATTTTTTGAAGGAAGAAATATATTACTAGCAATAAAAATTGTTGTCATTAAATAACCCATTGTGGTTGATATGCTGTAAAACAAACCAAACAATTTCCTGTTTTTTATCACTCTTAATTTTGTTTTTCACTGTCTCTCCTAATCCCTGTTCTGCCACCTATTTACATAATCTCATTAGGAAAGTTATACACTGCTTTCCTACATCTCTCTTGCCTTCAATATGTCCTATAAGTATCAAATATTCTAAGCCTTTCTGTTTCCATTTTCTCTAATGTTTTGTCATTGCTCACATATTCAATACATGGTATCCCCATCATCCTTCTGTAGAACCACATTTCTGTTGCTTCAAGTCTATTCTTTATCTTTGAGTAGATTGTTTGGCATTCACTGCCGTATAGGAAGACAGATATCACGTAACAGTGAAGTACTCTTTTCTTTTTGTTTTTAACAAGATTTTCCTGTTTCTTAATATTTTGCTTAGCTTTTGGAATGCATATGTTTGCCATTTCATATTTTCATATCACATTTTCCATCCTTGTTAAAATATTTCTTAGATATTTAAAGTTTTACTACTTGTTTGATTTTGGCATCTCCAATTTGTAATTAGTATGTTGGGCTGTTCCTTTTTGCTAACAACCATGCATTCTGTCTTCTTGATGTTTAGTCCTTTCTTCTCACTTTCCTCTTCTACCTTCTGTAGGAGTTCCTGTAGTTTCCTTTCTGTGTCTGTTATCAACACTGTGTCATCTGCATATTTAATGTTAAGATTGATTAAGTCTTAGTAAGATTTATATACAGCCTTTGTTTTCTTTCTTTTTTAATCATTTCACTGCAAGTAAGGTAATAAAGCCACTAAGATTGAAGGGGTTAATATCAGAAAGTGAATGAGCCTGAGAAAAAAATTATTAATGAGAGAGGAGAACAAAAATAGAGAATTCAAGGTGACAGAAGATAACGATTGATATTGCATTTAAATTTCTAAAGATTAAAGTTGACTGGAAAGCAAGAAGCCCAGAAGAGTGTTCCACAAGTGATAAGTGTGAGAAACTGTTAGCATAGAAATTATAGTTATATCTAGCATTTTCAATTATAAAAGGATGAGACCTAGTTGCCAATCTAGTACTGCACTTAAACTTATAAAGTTGATGTATCAAAGTGAGAAGCTTATCAGAACAATTACCATGAAAATATTGATAGAAAAGGCAAAAAGAAGCTATGTTATGACAGAGGGAAAGTGACTGAAGCCAAGATGCCAGGTCAGGACTGATATCATTTTCTTCTATGGATTTTATCAACAATCTCTAAGTACATAGCAGAAGCACCAGACCAGATGTGGCAGTAATATTCAATGCATAAAAGAATGTTAAAGTTATGAAGGTTTAAAATAGGTTCTGATGAGAAAAAATTGTCTAGCATGACACAGTGAACTAATTTTTATAGTAATAGACCAAGAAGTTGATTCAATATTATCATTCCATTTCATGTCAATTGAAAATATTAGCCTGAGAAAGCACAATGAGTCATTCTTCTGGAGGTTAGCATCAGCTAATGCTGATAGTTTGGTTTGTTTTATGGCTTATCAACCTCAATGGGTTATTTAATGCCGACAACATTTTTAGGATAGATTCGTATGAATAGAATATGTATTCTTTTGTTTAGATTGGTTTAGTTTATTTTGTTTTATGGCATATTAACCTCAATGGGTTATTTAATGCCAACAACATTTTTAGGATAGATTCGTATGAATAGAATATGTATTCATTGGTTTAGATTGGTTTAGTTTATTTTGTTTTATGGCATATTAACCTCAATGGGTTATTTAATGCTGATTTACATTTTTAGGATAGATTCGTATGAATAGAATATGTATTCTTTTGTTTAGATTGGTTTGGTTAAATTTTGTTTTACGGCATATCAACCTCAATGGATTATTTAATGCTGACAATTTTCATTGTTAGTAATATTTTTTTTCCTTCAAAAATCAAATCTAATTCTGGTAAGAATTTCTTTTTGCTGGTAATAATTTTTTTTTTTTTTTTCAAAAAATTCATTGCTAGTAATAATTTTTTTATACAAAGTATTTCTGGTATTAAAACCTATTTTTACACTTTCATAGTGTTTTGATTCGAGTTTGGGGGTTAACTATTTTCCCATAGCAGGCACCCTAAGAGATGCTACCACTCCAGGTCAGGATGGACCTGGAAACACCAGCAATTAAGAGGTGGTTCCACACTCTTCAAAACCTCCTGATCAGAGGCCTTGCTGTCGGACATAGTTTATCGTCTTGCCTAGGACATGGATGTAGTTTACTGTCATACCCAGGACAGCCAGTGCTGATGGAAGATTAAAAAAGTTCTCGAAGACGATTAAAAGAAAGCAGGTTTGATTTGGTGGTGTTAAAATTTACAAGCCATTTCTTTTCCCAATTGACAACAGATTGAAGGTCATTTTTTATATCAGCTGCCAATTTGATCTTATCAAACCCATCAGACTTACCATTAAGACAGGAGTAAATAGTTGTGTCATCAGTATGAATACGGATTTGAGAACTGATGGCATCAAGAAGGTCATTTATGAAGATTAAGAACAATGTAGGGTCAAAGATATAGTCAGGTGTGTGTGGGGGGGTCACACCTGCATTTTATTTTTTTTTATATTTTTATTCTCTATTTTTTCTTTCCATTTTTCTTTTTTTTCTTTTATTTAAGAAGCCTTATCTTGCCAACAGATTGTCGGTTATTTTCAAGATCAGCTGCCAATTTGATCATATCAAACTGATCAGACTTGCCATTAAGACGAGAGTAAATAGTTGTCACCAGCATTATAAATGTTATCAATTTTAAATGTTGCTTATAAATGATTTTTTTTTTTAGTTGCTTAAGTCAGAATGATATTGGTAATAGGGTTGATTAATATTTTGTACAGTTTCTCATAAATTATTTTTTTTACATTATTCAGACAATTGTCCTCATCTTTGTCACCATATTTATTACAATGTTTCAGCTGTTGTACACTCCGGTGGTTAGAATGTCAAACTGAACCCTTTATTTCACTCACTGAAGTAGACTGTTCTAGTTCCACATGCCATGTTTAATGGATGTCAGTTATCAATTATCTTCTGTTAATTTCCCTCTGAAAATTCTCCACTGCCTATGTCCGAATAATGTAAATAATGTACATAATACCTCATCTCAGAAATATAGACAAATATTTTTTTTATTTAAAATAAAATTATCTATCTTACAAGTTTAATCTCACCATGTCTTATAGTCGGCACTGAAGAGTGAGTAACAGAAAGACTACTCAGATCTCCAGCACCCTTCCCAGTATTCTTGATGACCTATCAATGCTTTAGTTTGTACAATCTTAACTCTTTCTTGAATTTCAAACTTATTCAATCTCAATTCCAATGTTTCTGGCACAGTTCCAAATACACTATTGTGAGCAAGATTCTGTCCTTCATATTCAATCTTATTTTTATCATCATTATTATTAAGTGTGAGGGCATTATGCCAGCAAAGTGATGTTGGGGTAAAAAAAGATGAAGTTCAGTATACTTATCATAACACAGAATCTCATATATAAAATAGTTAGGATATTGGAGGAGTTTATTAATGCAAAAATGTATAGAAAGTGCACTAATTTCTGAGTCTTCCATGGTAAATTTATGACTAGGTTCATAAAGCATTTCACCTTTCTTAACAGAATAACTGCTATTGCAATATGGGATATTTGAAAACAACTGCAATTAAAAAATAAGTGATAGAAAACTAAATGAATAGACATCCTGTTTTTTAAACCATGTGAATTGCATCTGCTGGCCTTATCCAGCAGAATTTGAACTTGCATCCTCCTTTGTAGGAGAAACCACCATCTGATCCAGCATTTTTTTAGACCACTTAGTCACAGAGTGCTTCATGTCTCAGCAAGATATATATATATATATATATATATAAGTGACATTGGCCTCATGATTGCATTTAGCATGAAACAGTCTGTTGCCTCCGAGTATTGACTTTAATGATCACTTTTATATTTGCATATGCCCTATCTCTGATATAGATCACTTTATCCCATAAATATAGCATAACTTAAAACTGTATTTCTTCACACACATATATATATATATATAATTATGTATTTGGTCAGCAATCCCTCTTTTATACAATTTTATTAAAGATGACTGATAAGATACTGCAATTAAGCTTTTTATTCAATTTTTCTTTGTATAAGTATTTTCTTTTCTGGACATAATGTGTGTAGAAACTGTTTCTATATATCCAAGCATTTTCAGTTATTCTGTTAGCCATTATCAAGGATGTTTTTTTTTTTAACTGAATATGTAGATTTTTTATATATGTGTATCTATAGTGATGGGAATGTCCTTTTTTTTTACTTTCCAAACCCAGTCAACACATTGTGGCCATATCCATAGTTGATACTATTTTGTGTTTGCCTTTTCTCTTTTTTATTATTAATGCTTCCATTATTTTTTTGCCTTTTTTCCATATCAATTTTCTATGAGTATGTTGCAGATAGTTTGCTAGGTTTCTATGTGTGTTTAAATATGTCCTAATTGAGAGATGTAACATGAGTCTTCTTGATAGGCATGTAGTGTTATGACCAATTCATGAATTTGGTTTGATCAGGAACGCAGTTCCTTAAAGGACATGTAAATTCATAAATGGGATTGGTAACTTGTAATTTGAACCATGTAGGTGAGTTGTTGATGTGGTTAGCTGTTTTAAATTTTTTATAATAGATAATTTAATTTTCTTGTTCTGGTCAACTTGGGTTGTGTATTTTTTTATAATGCTTCTAAGAGGAAATTCATTTTGCTTAGTTAACATGTATTTGATTTTTATAGAAAATATTAAATGTTCTTGTTTTTATCTGTATATTGAGTGTTGCTATTGGTTACTTTACTATATATAACTTTATATGTCTATATCTTCCAGGATTTACAAATACATTGTTGTTTTTGAATGGATTAAAACTTTATTCCTTTAATCTACCAAAGGTCATTAGGATCAAAGACCTTGGACTAAAACCTAACAAAAAAAATCTGTTTCTATATTCTTTCATTAATACGAGTATTTTTCAAAAAATTTCATCTTTCTTGGGAATTGATTTTCTTGTTTCATTGATTCTTTGTGTTTAGATTAGATTTTTTTTTTTTTTTTGGTGTGTTTCTTTCTTTTTTTTTAACTGACCATTTATTAAAAAGTAATCACCTGACAGCTTTTAATTATTAATTGCTGTTGTGTAAGCCTGACGATCCTGGAGACATGGGCAGGGAAGTTTTGTATTTAGTTGATATTTATGTCACTTTAGGTATTTTACCTACTTAGTGGATAATATTAGCCTTTTTTTTCTTTTTTTTTTTTTTTTTTTTTTACAATGAAGCTCACTCTGTACAAAGTCCAAGAGCCACTTGAGGTCAAACATTAAAGAGTAAGAGGCACTGTTTATAGGGATATCTGGGAAAGATAACAGTTAACACTAGACTTGAACAGGTTAAGATTGTTCTAATCAAGGAAGCATCCTCTTGGGAGTCAATTCCACAAAGCAGTGTTTCATTATCAGAACCTGCTCACTAATGGAATACAAAGGGAAGGAGAGTGGTTTGCTACATTGTGAAGGAAATATTCAGCATTCATTGAATGAGCAGCCAATTCTACTGTCAATTGAAAATTATAAAATTTTTCTCTTAAAACAGTTTGTCAGGAAAACAGGTTTCTCATGTCCAGTAGCTGTTATTGATCTTTCCAGTATTGATGGGGGCTTTCCTCTTGACCTTTTCTTTCGGAATTTGGTACATTTTAGCGTAGCCCATTTAGCATAGCTGATTTGACGTTAGAAAAATAATTGGACTACTTGGCACAGCCATTTAGGTGTCAAACTGTTTTGATGTCACTGTCTTTGAATAGAGGCAACCCCCCCAAAAAAGGATAAAAGCATTGAAAACACTGAACTTTCAATATGTCTTTTTATTCATTTAGTGAATTAAGGATCCTATTAAAACACTAATGGAATAATGTAAATTAAAAACTTAAATTAGAAATATTGTATTTAAAAAAAAATTTTAATTTTTAGAAGAAGCTATTTAATCTTAGAAATTACTTCTTCATTTCATAATTATGAGCAAGACCCTTCATGAACTCAATAGAAATTTCACTTAATCCACTTTACATCAATCTTAGTGTTCACATTGCCAAAACCTTAATTCAGAATCCCTCTTGCTTGTTGGATCAAAAATAAAGAGGTATCCATTGTGTCTTCCACATGTTGATAAAATTTTTGCTTTGGAATAAAAAGGCTTTGACGGCTGAAAAATATGAAGCTGCACTGAAGGAAATATAATATAAAAATATCCCCAACTATTCTTTTTCTGAAATATAATAATGCCTCCAACTAATCTTTTTCTGAAATATAAAAATGCCTCCAACTACTCTTTTTCTTAAATTGGACTATTCGAGCATATAACAACAAAGTACTAATTTGACTACTTAATGAGAAAGAGAGCATAAATTAAAGTAGTAATCTGATGCCTAATTGTCCCTTTGCTGAAGAATTCCTATGTTGAATCAGCTATGACGAATTGACCACGCCAAATCAGCAACTCCGGAACATCCCATTCCTTTTCTTCGAAAGTAGTGTGGAACATCGACATCTTGATTATATCATTATTTTCTCTTCAAGTTAGATGTGATATCCATTTTAGTTGTTGCTGATGTTGGTAGTCCTCAAGTGATGTGGTTTCTGTTATTTGGTACAGTTCTTTCTTTATGATTCTGTAGAACCAGTCCACAAAGTTCAAAGAAGGATGATCTTTGCCAAGACACTAAGGCTTCATTATTTTCTCTTTTAGTTACATATTCTATCCATTTTAATCATTGCTGCTATTGAAAGTCCTCAAGTGATGTGGTTTCTGTTATTTGATACAGTTCTTTGTTTGTGATTCTGTAGCACCAGTCTACAAGTTTTGAAGAAGGATGGTCCTCTCTGAGGTTCCATTTGGTCAAAATCTTTTTAAGCATTGATCTTAGAAAGCGGTTGCATACAGCTGACAGTTCCCATATGTCTGAAAAGGTTTGGCACCATGCATGATATCCATATGAAAATCTCGATCCGACAAGGCATTTAAGACTTGAGTTTTTAGGTTAAGTTGACAAATGTATTTTTTGACAGGATTAAAAATTTAGCTTGCCTTGCATTTGGACATTATGAATCAAAAAATCCATGGATTAAATTATTTGAAAAATATGTTCCTTAATCTTTTTAAACTCTCTTAAAATAATTTCTGGGATTTGTCTAAATCTGTGATTCCCAGCAAAAATAGCCAAATCTCATCTTGTTTATCATTGGCCTTCATTTTTAAATATTTTGTTGAAAAATTGATTTTGTCAGCAATGCAGTGAAAAATTGATGCAAACCCTCTAACAAAAATATTTATTATTGAAAACCACCTTACAAAGTTTTTAAAATATCTTTTCCTATGTTAATTTTCAATGAATTCAACTAATTACAAAAGGATAAATTTGATAAAATGTTTAATTATTTTTCAAAAACATCCCATATTGTTTTTTTCCATACTTCTCTTTAATTTTGAAATATTCTTGAAAAATATCCTTAAAAATATTCTGGATTAGTTATAACAAATTTAGTGTACAAGACCAGCAAATTGAACACATGATAAATTGTGTTAAGGGATTGTTTCTTTTGCTGACAAATATACAATCTATTTTCATACAATTATTGTTTAGTCCTTTCATTTACTACTTTTGACACTGTGTCAACTGTGTATCTCATGCTGTTAAGATTTTGTCCTGTTAGGACTTCTAATTCTCTCAAAGATTACCTCACTGTAAAGGTTAATTAAGTCTGGTGAGAAAAGACATCTTTGTCTTATACCCATTTTTATTTTTGTATATTTGCTGAATCCATTTTCTACCCATATGCAAGCAGTTTTTTCTCAGTATATTGATTGTTTGAATTCTATGGTTTAGCAATTCTTTGCAGGTTATTTAAAGCCAGATTTAGATAGAATTTTTTTTTTTTTTTTTTTTTGAGATAATAATGGTTTAGTGATACAAATTTTACTAATTAACCCATTGCTGGGAGGAGAAGAAGTGAATTGATGTGAATATAATGAACCCAATGGGAATTGGGAGTTGGCTCTTTGATTAATAATTGCATACCATTATCCATTACATCAACAGTTCATTTAAGATTAAAGCACTCAGTATTCCCAAGCAGCTACCTATCTAGGTACTAACCAGGCTCAGCATTGCTTAACTTTGGTGATCATATGGGAATTGGTGTGTCAATGTGATGTGGCCATAAGTCTCTCACTGTTTTGGATTATTCTAATATCTTTTCCAAATAGGTCAAGAAATAGGCGATTATAATATTCAAGGCCTTATTTTATATTGAAAGAAGGATAAATTATAATATTATTCTTTTTATTATTTAGTTCTGTTGTGTTCTGACAATCCTCGTCGGAACTGTTATATTCCATACCAAGGGAATAAATAAGTAAGCCCAGGTGGATACTAGAAGAAAGGTTTATTGTACACAACAAGTACAATATGAAATACGGTACAGTTATACACACAGGTCAATCTAGTAGTGAGTGCCACTATTTAGAAGGTCAGACATGCTTACGTCTTCTCACTCACTCTCTCTCTCCTTGTCCCCCAGTCTCTTGTAGACAGTTGACTTTATAGGTACTTACTACCTATAGTGCAATCATTCAGGTTATTCCATTACATCAAGTTCCTTCCTGTGTACATATGTCATGCTTTCATTGAAACTTTTACTGTCTAATCTTGTATTTGTTCATGTGTATCAACTTTGCAATGTCATATCCCTTCAGGACAAAGACAGTCCTGGCTCTTCACGGATTTCTCTTTTCCAAGAAATAGGACTTCTAATAAACTTTTCCAAAACAGAAGCAAAGATCTGCTAATGGCAATAAGGTATAGGAAGTTTTAGAGAATCATGATTGTCAATGCCCTAAACAGGCATGAAACATAGAAAAACCAAAGTAAGAAAAAAAATTCTTTGGTTTAGATTTGGATCTCTGTCAAGATTAACCATGAGAATGACAGCTTTCAACTAAACAAGTTATGGGAGAGTGGTTTACCCAAACTTTTCTCTATCAGCTGTCAGGACATGCTAGTGATAAAACATTTTGTCAAGATAACTGATGATGGAACAAAGTACAGGGAGAACTGCATTCATGCCTTTCCCAAGTATGAATAGGACAGAAACTGTCATAGCCAGGAGTTGAACTCCACCAGTTCCTCTATAAATTTATTATTCACAATAGTTAGTTAATTTATGTACTTGTAAAATCTGCACATTATTTTTTTGTTTACCATCTACTTCTGTTATCCTTACGAATTGTGCACTCAAAATAGGTAGGAACATTTGCTTCACTGCTTTGGGATAAAGGTAAATCAGCTTCAACAATGTGCGGACAATAAATGCAACTAAGTGAAGAAGCAATTCTTGGAATGATAATGACTCTACTAAAAATGAATGAAGTTTTTAAAATAATCTCAAACTCATGTATATTTGTTAACTCTATAGGCTCCTTTGTGGGGTATAGGACCACAGCCTCATCTTGCTAGTGCCACAGATTTTCTAAGGCCTCCTATCTCATGTGTCTAAGAGATTTCAGCTACCTTTTACTGATTCTGTGCATAAACATTCTTTTTTTTTATTTACGACCTCCTTACTCACTCTGTCCATTTAATTTTCAGTATCCTTCTGTAGAACCACATTTCTGTTGCCTCTAGTTTTTTTCCTCATCCATGGGGAGTTTGTCCAGTATTCACTGTCATCTAAGAGGATGGATATGACATGGGATTCAAGACTTCTTCTTTCTTTATTTTTTTTCTCTTTCGCTTTGTCTGCTTATTTTACCACCCCAGGAAGCACCTGATTCTTTCTGTCATGCTTATCTTTACAACAATCAGATTAGACCAAAATAGAATATTGCTGCCATGTCTGGTGTTGGGATTCAAGCCTATTACTGCACTATTTCAAATGTTCAGATGGTCTCCCTTTTTTAGTTTCACTAGTTCAGACATTTACAATTAGGACATGTTATATCCACAGAGTCAAATCACCCATATTTCCTTTATATTTAAGCAATGGCACACCGAGGAGCAAATGAAAATATCATAGCGCACTCAGCACACTTAGCTGTATGATTATTACTTCCACACACACATATAAATTGCCATTTTATCAGGATTGAAAGACAGATTTTTCTGTATACTGATGGACAGTCATAATACACTTTCTCCTACCTTTTCTTCACATTCATTTGCTATATACCAAGAAAACTTTTTATAATTTTTTTATTCAATTTCTACCAATATAAGGCTCATTAACATAGAGGGTTATTGAATTACTGAATGAGGTGTCTGACTTTAATGTAAGAAAGTGAAGATTATAAGGACAAAGAGAATAGATAGTGATTGATCCCTGACTTGAAAAGGTTAAGATTGTAATGTAGCGATTGTAGGATCCATGCAAAAGTTCAATAACTTATGAGTTCTTGGGAAAGAGCTGTTTGCTTGGTATTGGAAGAGAGAAGAGATTAGAGTTTTCTGTATAGTGATAGACAGTCATTATTTACATTATTCAGACTATTGTCCTCATCTTTGTCGCCATATTTATTACAACGTTTCGGCCATTGTATGCTCCAGCTTTGAACCGTTTATTTCACTTTCTGGGGTAGAAAGTTCTAGTTCCATGTGCCATGTTTAATGGATGTCAGTTATAAGTTACCTTCTGTTAATTCTCCTCTCCAAGTTCTCCAATACCTTAACTGGGTATTGAACTCATACTCTTTGGGTCCTGTCACTGGATCTAACCAATGCCTCTATTCACTGTGCTATGTGTACATAATACCTCATCTCAGAAATATAGACTGATAGACAGTCATAATTTACTCTCTTCTACTTTTTCTTACACACTTCATTTAGTAACCCTCTACAATAAATGGCTCTTAAGCCTTACACTGGGTCATGATCATTAGGGTTGTAAGAGTACCACAGGTACTGTAGCTGTAATCGCAGTTGTGTGTCTTGGGCAAGATAGTCTGATGGAACCCAACAATTTCCAGGCAGTATGCTGTGACAATATTTCATGGAACACTAGTGTGCTCCAGCACAGCAGTTGAGAATCACTGTTCTAATCTTAAGAAAGAATTTTTTGCAAGATTTTTCTCAAGACCTCCTACTTTGGAGAACAAAGTCTTGCATGGTGTTTTTATGACTACTACAATCTTAACCTCTCCAAGCCGAGGTTTAATCATTATCTATCTTCCTTATCCTCACTTTCTACCTCCTCCACTTTCAGTCATATTATACACCTCCTTCATCAATACCATTTAACAATAACCCTCTACCTTGAGTGGCTCACGAAATTGGGTGACAAAAATAGATAATATTCATGTGAATTTTTTTTATTTTCTAATATAATCAGAAATAATGTGTCTGAATACAATGTATGAATTATGATAATCATAATTATGATAATCTTAATTGTACTTTATTGTTTGTAATTATTATTATTATTATTTTGCTGTCATGAACAACAATTCAAATATCCAGGAAGTTTTTTTTAACATTCCAGGTATTTAAATTGTTGTACATGACATCAAAATAATAATTACAAACAACAAAGTACAAAAACATTTAGGACGAAAAGTGTGACACTGAAAGTGCAAAAGATTCCTTCACAAAGCTAAGCAAAGTATTAAGAAACAGAAAAATATCATAAGAAACAAAGAAAAGTGAACTGAAAACTGTTATATATTAGGTTGGTGCAAAAATAATTTCGTTTTCTCACACAGTAACATATGTTAGAAAACAAAATTATTTTTGCACCAACCTAATAATATCAGTCCTCCTACATGGCAGTGAATTCTAGACAATCTCATCACAGATGAAGAAGAGACTTGAAGCAACAGAAATGTGCTTCTACAGAAGGATGCTGAGAATACCATGGATCAAGCATGTGAGCAATGACAAAGTTTTAGAGAAAACAGAAACAAAAAGGACACTTATACTTAACATCAGAAAGAGATAGTTGTTTGCAGATAATACTATTCTCACAGCTCACACCAACATGGACACTCAACAGTTGATCAATCAATGAAAAAATGTATTAATGTGTGTGTGCTATAATTTGATATAGACCAGGAGACTTTTTTATTGAAAACATCTCAACTTTAAACATTTTCCTACCAGCATAATATAGTTCTCTGTGGTGTTTTCTATAAATACTTTCATGGTAATTGCTCTGAGCAGATTTCCTCTTTAGTCTCTAGACTTTATGAATTTAAGTGCAGTAACAGATTGACAGACAAGTTTCATCATTTTACTGTTGAAATAGCTTGATAGAAACCGTAAGTTCTATGATAATACTTTTCTGGCACTTCTCATATGTGGAAATATCTTCCAGCTTATTGCTTCCCAGTTAACTTTGATCTTCAAAAATTTAAATGCAATATCAATCGTTATTTTCTGACACAGTCAATCTTGTTCTTTTATTATTTTCACTTTTTAATAGTGTTTTCTTTTCCTCATATTCTTTCAAGTTCATAACCTCTTGCATCTAAGTGGTCTTATTGCCTTGCTTGGGGTGAAATGATTAAAAATAAAAACAAAATTTTATCCAGTACAAAATAATATGCTGAGTTTCCAAACTTGCAAGTTCACTACATTAAGTTACATGCAAATACCCTTGAAAAAAAAGGTATGAATCAATCCCTTACGCTCCCAGCTAGGGATAAATAGCAGGACAGATCACGTTCTATAGCCTTGGTTGACAACTGTTCTAGGAGAAGGACAACTCTGAATTCAAACCTACCTGAAAATTGTTGGGCTCCATCAGGCTATCTTGTCCAAGACACACAACTGGGGTTAAGCTCCTATAGCTGTGGTGCACCTACAACCCTAAAGATCATGACCCAGTGTAAGACTCAAGACCCATTTATTGTGGATGGCTACTAAATGAAGTGTGTAAGAAAAAGTAGAAGAGAGTAAATTATGACTGTCTATCAGTCTATATTTCTGAGATGAGGTATTATGTACACATAGCACAGTGGATAGAGGCATTGGTTAGATCCAGTGACAGGACCCAAAGAGTATGAATTCAATACCCAGTTAAGGTAGTGGAGAACTTGGAGAGGAGAATTAACAGAAGGTAACTGATAACTGACATCCATTAAACATGGCACATGGAACTAGAACTTTCTACCCCAGAAAGTGAAATAAACGGTTCAAAGCTGGAGCATACAACGGCCGAAACGTTGTAATAAATATGGCGACAAAGATGAGGACAATAGTCTGAATAACGTAAATAATGACTGTCTATCACTATACAGAAAACTCTAATCTCTTCTCTCTTCCAATACCAAGCAAACAGCTCTTTCCCAAGAACTCGTAAGTTATGGAACTTTTGCATGGATCCTACAATCGCTACATTACAATCTTAACCTTTTCAAGTCAGGGATCAATCACTATCTATTCTCTTTGTCCTTATAATCTTCACTTTCTTACATTAAAGTCAGACACCTCATTCAGTAATTCAATAACCTCTGTTAATGAGCCTTATATTGGTAGAAATTGAATAAAAAAATT
>CAHIKZ030001085.1:57500-222500 GCA_903632075.3 Acanthosepion pharaonis | reverse complement strand
AAAGTTTATCCACAATTTTGATAGAAAAGAAGCAATCAGCAGAAAGTATTTTTACCACAGTAGATGGTATTTTAATATGTATAAAATATATTAAAATATTTAATATGCCTACAAAATAAAGCTTGTTTTAAAAAATTGGTACAGATTGGCTAGAATGTTTTAGTACACCCACCATACTCACCTAACCTTGCACTTTCAGATTACCCCTTATTCTGATGGATATAAAATTTGCTTAATGAGAAGAATTTTATTTCTATGGAGGTCTGTAAAAAATCTCTTAAATGAGTTAATTATGCAAAAAGATGCCAAGTTCTGGGAAATCTTCTTTATGTATCATGTTCCCTCAGGATTTAGGCGATTATGGCTTTCCACAACTTCCTGTCCTTTGTAGCTCTTAATAATTTTTTCTTTGTTATTTCTCCTAAACCCTGTTTGGCCTTCCATTTACTGAAGCTCCCAAAGTATGTTATGTGTTGTTTTCTTCTGTCTCTTTTGACTTCAATCTGTCATGTGAGTATCAGATTCTTAAAGCCCTCTTTCCTCATTATGTGTCCCAGAAACCTCAACTATCTCTTCCTGATGTTAAGCATAAGTTTCCTCTTTATTTCCATTTTCTCTAAAACTTTGTCATTGCCCACATGTTTGGTCCATGGTATGCTCAGTATTCTTCTGTAGAACCACATTTCTGTTTCTTCTAGTTTCTTCTTCATTTTTGAGGATATTGTCTAGCACTATATATATATATATATATATATATATACACACACACACACACAGACACACAAACACACACAGGGTGCGATGGATAAATTGTCATCTAAATTGTCCAAAAATAAAAATAACACTGACATCTCATTTTAACAGATATATTTACCAAAATTACACAAAAATTTCTTGAGATACGAAAGCGTAAATTTATTCAGTTGGCTTCGACGACAGTCTCCTTGTTTAAATTGGTGAATGCTGCCATAATCCTTGCCTTCAGTTCATCTTTGGTATTACAAGGAGTTTTCTTTGTTGGTATTTCATTCAACTGAGACCCACACATAATAATCAAGGGGGTTGTAGTCTGGAGAAATAGGTGGCAAGATATAAGGGGTGGGGTGGTTGCAGAAATTGTCTGACAGAAATGAATAGATTCTCCTGCTTGAGTGGCATGGTGCAGAATCCTGTTACCAGACAGGGTCATCCAGCAGCCACCCTCTTGACCCAGGGAGACACTACCCCCTCAAGGCACTTGATGTAGGCCTCCTATTACATCTGAGGCCTTGTGGGAAGATAAATGGAAGCATAATGTTGTCATCACTAATAATCACTCCAAACATTTTTGTAATTACCATTAGACTCATCCAGCTCTTTCCACATCCTCTCCATTGTCCTTAAATTGATACCAATCAGTACAGAATGCTGCTTCCAAATTTCTGTTGAAGTGCATTGCGTCATTGCACTGTTGACCCTACTATACTGTGCAGTCAACAAAATCAAAAACAAACAATGCACATGCACAAAATTAAAAATATAAGATGGCAACAATTTGTTCATTTTACCCTCTGTGTGTGTGCATGTGTACACACACAAGAAGCTATTAAAAATTCTCAGCTTGACCAAGAAACTCTTCTCCCCACCAAAATTCTGATGTTTGACCTTTTGAATCATTTGTACAGAGTTTGGGAAGGATGAGAATGGGGACAACAATGCAGGACCAAACTGTGTGGAAAGGGATTATCAATGGAGTTCCGACCAATGATAGGGAGGGCGAAGGATGGTGATGATGAGATCAATATACGACTGATTAGTGAGTTGGATCCTCACTGGGTGCTCTATACTTTCAGCCTTGTACCATATCTAAGAAATGCATAGTAAATTTTTTAGGGGCACTTCAACATGGTGTAATGGTTAAAAGACTGAAGTGGAAAGATTATATTCAATCAATTGATAGGTCTGCTGGTAGTAATATTGGCTCACTGTGTTGTGCGAGACAATGTTTCTTAACAGAATCTATCTTACACATTTATAAGTCTACCATTCATTGAATATTGTTGCATAACATAAAAAAAAAAAAAAAATGAAATAAACTGAAATTTCCTGAAGAATGAACTGTACAACTGAAAAAAGTGTGTTTCAGAAACTCTGGAACCAATGAGCTGAATATAATAGCAATCAGTGAAGTGACACATTTTATTTCTGTTAATCTTTATTTATATATATATATATATATATATATATATATATATGTATATATATGAGAGAAATTCAAAAATACAGAATAAGAATGTAATAAGCATATGTGAACAATATCTCTCGCTCTCTCTTTCTACACATACACACACACACATATATATATATATATATATATATATAGTTCAAAATTAAATTACTGATTGATTTTGGCAAAGAAATGGAATAAAAAAGGCAACTGAAAAAATATTATTCAATTAAAAAATTACTTCTTTTCCCAAAAGACCTTCTTTTTGACAAAAAATTGTCAATTCTTATCCTTCAAAATATCAATGAATTCATTAATTAAAATCTTTTTTGTTTTTATCCTAATTAGAAAAGTTCATATCTCCAACAAAGTTATCAAGATGCTTGAACAATATTAATATATATGTAGATAGCCATAAAGAATTGATTGAGTTGTTTTTACAGGTTATCAACCTTTTGCAGGTTATTTAAAGCTAGAAGATATTTTGGGACTGTAACAGTTTTTCAGAGATTTACTGATACAGTTTTCACTATTGAAACCATAACACGAAGAAGAGGTGGATTCATGCCTTTTCCCAATGTGTGTAAGTGATTTCCAAATGAACCCAACTAGAATTGGAACTCAGTTCTCTGATTTCCAATTCTGAGCCATTATCAATTACACCACCCACACATCCAAACTTAGAGTGCCTGGTATTTCCTCCTTAAAAGTCCAAACCTTTCAAACACTGATTGAACCAGTCCTACTGTATGGATCAGAATCTTGGACATTATCTGTTCATGTTGAATGACGACTGGATGGAACATATACTAATTTACTAATCCAGAACTTCAGTTGGAGATCCCATCCAATGCTTAATACAATTTACGGACAACTGAGATCAATCTCTCTTAATCTCAAACAAAAACTGTTACAGTTTGCCGGCTACTGCCACTGGGCGGACAGGGAAATTGTCTCATTCTTATTCCTATCATGTATTTGTAAGTCTACCATTCATCCTTGCTTTGAATATTGCTGCCACATCTGGTCTGGTGCTTCTGCTATATATTTAGAGATTCTTGGTGAAATCCAAAGAAGAATCTGTAATATCATTGGTCCTGACCTGGCATCACAGCTTCAGTCCCTTTCCCACCATTGTAACATAGCTTTCCAATGTTTTTTCTATAAATACTTTCATGGTAATTGTTCTGATGAACTTTTCTCTATGGTACCTCAGCATTACGAATTTAAGTGCAGTACTAGATTGGCAGCAAGGTCTCATCATTTTACAGCTGAAATAGCCATATTTAACTGTAAGTTCTATGCTTACAGTTTCTTCTCTCCCACTTCTTGTTTGTGGAACTCACTTCCAGCTCCTTGCTTTCCAGTCAACTTTGATCTTCAAAAGTTTTAATGCAATGTCAATCGTTATCTTCTGTCTTAATTCTTGTTCTTTTATTGTCCTCTCTCTAAATATAACACTGTTATTGCAATAAGTTATAATACTGTTGTAACTAATGAGCTATAAGAATGATTTTGATCAAGTGAAGATTTTGAGTATTGGTGAAAATTATCCTTCTTTGAATCTTCTGGATTGGCACTACAGAATCACAGACAAAAATATGTTTTCTTAATTCTTGTTCTTTTAATGTTTTCTCTCTTTAGTTGTGTTTTTTTTTTCCCATATTCTCTAATACTCAGTAACCCTTGCATCTTAATGGCATTATTGCCTTGCTTGGAGCAAAATGATTAAATATATATGTCTCATTGAATAATTTTTATCTACTTATTTTCAATAGGATCCTCTCATATTCACAGACAAGCTTCTTAGTATCATTATTAAAGGAAGAGAGAAAATTACCATGTTGATACATATTCATTTATTCAAAGTACTTTCAACATTTGCACAATGTCATCATCAGTGTGTTGTTTTTTTCTAAGACAAAATTGTGGTGTTCATCTGAAAGTTAATTTTTTTTAACTTTGAAGTGAAAAACGCTAAGGTTATGTATTGTACAGTTTAAATTTCATGATGTAAACCTCAGGGGAGGTAACTAAGTTTGAAATGTCCATATGTTTTGAAAGAAAAATGATGAGAGCCTAAATTGAATATGATTCAGACCAAAGCCAAAGAATATGGGAGAAAATGTGATGGTGAGAGGACATGTTGACTGGGGATTTGTTACTGCCTTGTCAAATCAGGACACCAACCTTTGTTTATGAATGGAATACAAATTAGAAATAAACAACTTCTTAATGTTCTCAAAGCTTGTAGTTACCTATAGAGTGCTTTAAGGGTGCAGGATTTTATGTGAATCGGAAAGAAAAGAAAATAACAATTATTGCTTTGTAATTAAGAGCAGTCCTCATTTGTATGTGACTTCATATCTTCATCTTAACCCCCAGTAGAAAGATGGGAGTGTTTCTGTTATTTTACTCTTTCTTATCCAATGCTCCTGTCTCTCTAAGTTTCCTTGCAAAGATCTCATATTTATAGAGATTTGTATCTGCAGCATGATGCCCACTTCATAACTTTCAGCTGCCTTTTTTTTTAATGGCATCGATCTATACTGAGGCCAGATCCTGATCTGCAATCAGGTCATTTTCTGGCGAGTAGACCTTGATCTGCACTGAGATACTTTTCTCAAGTTATTTCCAGGTTAAACCTTGATCTGAACTGAAATCCTTTCCCCAAGTCACTTCCAGCATGGATCTTGATTTGAACTGAGATCATTTTCTCAGGTTATTTTCAGTTCAGACTTTGATCGGAACTGAGGTCATTCTCTTGGGGTATTTCCAGTTCATAACCTGATTTGTACTGAGGTCATTTCCTCAGGTCATTTTCAGCTAACTTTGATCTGAACTTAAGTTATTTCCTCTAGTCATTTCCAAGTCAGACCCTGATCTGTACTGAGGTTATTTTTTCAAGTCATTACATCACAATTGCTTCATATCAGATTTCCAAATAGGGTAAGTGTGCTTGCCTTCTTGACTAACCACCTGGTTGTTACCTGGGATTGAACACTAATCATTGGTAGTATATACACAGTAGATCCACAGTAGATCACCTTACTAATTAAATCTGGTTAGTCGATCCTCAGAAAGTCAGTTTAGATGGATTGAAGCTGTTCCACTGCAGACTAAAACATGTCATTTTATTCATGCAATTGGGCCAATCACCTTTAGAAACAGCTTAAAACCAGATTATCTCAGGTGATTTAGATGGTTTTCTGTCCTATTTAAGCATGTATTTAGTTTTGCTGCTATTATCGAAACAAAGAGACAAGCAAGGGCAATTTTCGATAGGAAGTAAGTGGCGGCCACGGTCAAGAACCAGTCAACCAGAATGCATCATTCAATAGACAAATACCTTGATTGTATCATCTGACTCTGGGGAGCAGCCAACCATGCCATCTCCCATGAACAAACCTTATCATGGTTCATTAAGGAACAGCACGCAGTGTTAACACCATACACCTGGCTTCCCACAAAAGACACGTCTCCAGCCAATATGCTTTATATTAATGGTGAAAATGTTTCTATTCTTGAAATTTCAGAGATTTTACAAGTAAGCTGACTGAGCAAGGCAAAGAAAAATATCCTGTGGTTTCTCTTGCAGAAATGGAAGATGCAACATTTTATTAAAATAAGAGTGGTATGTTTTCCTTTGATTTCATTGGTTGGTGTTCAAGGCCAGATTGGGGGGAAAAAAAAAAAGTAGGGGTTGAATGTTGATTTTCAAATCATAATCTTTCTTTATCACCTAAACACATGAAAAGAAAAGAAAGTTTGGTAAAATCTTCAGTGAAAATTTCTTTTCACAATAAAACAATTGCAATTAATTTCTATAGCCAGTCATTTTTTTTTTTTTTTTTGCATCCTTGAAATTATTTTGTTGGCATTTAACTGTGTGCATGTGTATACCTTGTGGGTAACATGTCCGGAAAGTATCCAGCCATTTAATACTTGAGAAAACAGAAATAAATAAGAAATAAAATAAAAAATGTCTACCTCGGGCAATGGAACCTTTGTCCCTCTTCAAAGAGCACTTTTTGAAATCTCGTATAGTGCTCAACATCAGAGACAGACAATATATAAATATGAGCAGTTTTCAGTTGACCTGATGATTGTATTTAAGTATGAAACAGACTCTTTCCATACAATGTTGATTTCTGTGTCCACATTGTTTACATATATGCACATTTGATTAAAACTAAGAAAAGTTCAATGTTTGGTTAATCGTTGGTTAATTTTTATTTAATTTTCCATTATTTTTAATAATTTTTTTTTTAATTTCTGGGCTGTATTGGTAAATACAATTTGCTATGTCTAAGTACTTTCAGCTGACAACACTGGACATTTTCAAAGCTGTTTGTTATGTTGTTATTTTTTTTTAAATATTATATTTCTTGTGTTGGCTTAAATTGTGTTTCATATATTTACATGTGAGTTTGTGTCTTCATTTAAAAAAAAAAAGAAGAATTTTATGTTTAACGAAATGCTCCTCCTATATGGCAGTGAATGTTGGATAATCTTCTTACAGGTGAAGAAGAGATTTGAAGCAATTAGTCTGATTTTGAAGGCACATTGGAATAATGATAGATGCCTTCCAAAAGTTAAGCAAAAGTATTAAGAAATAGGAAAATTTCATTAGAAACTAAGAAAAGGGTGCTGAACTGTTACATAATATCAATCCTTCTATATAACAATGAATTCTGGACAATCTTCTCAAAGAGGCTTGAAGCAACAGAAATGTGGTTTTACAGAAGGATGCTGAGAATACCATGAACCAAAAATATGAGCAATGACAAAGTTTTAGAAAAAATGGAAACAAAGAAGAACACTTATACTAAACATCAGAAAGAAGTAGTTTAAATTTCTAGGGCACATAATGAGGAAAGAAGGCTTGGAAAATTTGATACTTACTGGACAGATTGAAGACAACGCATAACCTATCTAGTGAGCTTGAGTAAATGGATGGCAGAACAACGTTTAGGAGATATAACAAAAAAACAAAATTTATTAAGAGCTAAAAAGGACAGGAAATTGTGGAGAGCCATGATTGCCTACATCTTGAAGGGACACTGTATATAGAAGTAAAAGAATTAAATGCATTTTGGATGCTGGGTCCAAGGTTTGATATAATTTTGTATATCTTTGGTTGCTTGTTCAGTTGCAGCCACTTTTTGTAGTTGATCTTGTCTAGCACTTTAGTGTGATTAAAGATTCATTTCATTCTATGTTGTGTTTTTCATTGTGTTGGGTAATGTAGCTAATTGGAGATAAGTGACATGTTAAATGATGTGACAATGTTGCAGGAGGGAAACTAATGTATTTGCTTGAATTGTTATTAGAAAAGCATTCTCCAATCATTCATTACATACACTATATATATATATATATATATATATATATATATATATAATAAACATAAAAAATATCTTAAAATAATTGTTAGATTTGTCCATTTCATAATGTGTGACATCATTTGTTTACATTTGGATACACATCGAGCAGATATCAATGTACAAGAGAAAATCATGGAGAATTGTAGTTTAAAAACAGTAAAATTGACCTTGCTAACTCAAACACTCCTCTGTGGCTCAATCATTAAAAGCACGTCTGGCTGTATGACGGTTTCGTATAGGATACAGGTTCGATTCCTGTTGGAGGATGCATATTTTCTATGAAAATTTCTTCGACATTCAGGCCAGTAAATGTTGTTAATACTGTTTATTATAAACAGAGCATTTACTTAAATATTTGTATCTATAAAAAAAAAGAATGTATAAACATAAAAAAATGTCTTAAAATAATTGTC
This sequence comes from Acanthosepion pharaonis, assembly GCA_903632075.3. Taxonomy (NCBI): domain Eukaryota; kingdom Metazoa; phylum Mollusca; class Cephalopoda; order Sepiida; family Sepiidae; genus Acanthosepion; species Acanthosepion pharaonis. Next base: position 214,494 of record CAHIKZ030001085.1, on the reverse strand, counting down.
GGACTTTGTCCATTTCATATATATATATATATATATATATATATACAAATGTCAGTGTATTAATGTGTCCTGTTTTACTCCTAAATGCCATAGCCCAACATATCATACCATTTTGGGATCAGGCTGACTCTGTGAGCAAATTAAAAACATTTGCAATCCTGAAATTTGGGATTTCCAAGTTTTCATTACTATAATTTTTTTAACAAATTTTTTTGTATGATAACAATTTTTATAACTTGGAAATACATTTAGGAATAATCAAAATTAATTGCGAAATCCAATGAAAGTCACCCATGTAATAATTGTTTGTACAGGAAGTAAGGACCTACGTATATCAAATTGTCTTTGAATTAAGTGTCAGCAGCAGAATTATTGTTGGTAAGCTTGAATATTAATGCAGTTCTTGAGATGTGACACTATTAAGAAGGCACTGGTAAATTAGGAAAAAGACTTTCAAAAATAAAGTGGAAAACAAGAAAGAAAAACACTATGTTTTTTATAGACAGAAAGTATACTGATAACAAAAAAACCAGAAGAATGAAAGAAAAGGATATTTGTTTTCTTTTCTCTCCCCAACCCTGGGGTTCAGATGCCTATGACAGCTAGCGTAGAAGCCATCTGTTTTTGATCAACTTAATCTGTCTATATTTCTGAGATGAGGTAGTATGTACATTGTTTACATTATTCAGACTATTGTCCTCATCTTTGTCACCATGTTTTTTTTTACATTTCGGCTGTTGTACGCTTCGGCCTTCTTTCAGGTGGTTTGAATATCAAACTGAACCCTTTATTTCGCTCACTGGGGTAGACTGTTCTAGTTCCACCTATTATCAGAGAAAATACAAAGGATCTGCGGTCCATATAATATCAGGACAAACTTCAAAAGCTGGATGACTTTTCGCAGATATCTCTCCTGAGTACCCCCCCCAGAGGAGAACATGACTAAAGACTGTGTGTACGCTATCCCATGCAGCTGCGGAAAGAAATATAAAGACAGGCTAACCCCTCAAGGTAAGGCTTCAAGAACACCAGAAAGCTGTAACGCGAGGGGAAGTAGAAAAATCAGGCATGGCTGACCACATATAGAGAGAGAAGGGAGATCACCACCCTCTGTGGGATCAGGTTGAGATCATAGACAAAGAACACCATTGTAAAATTCATAAACTTAAGGAATCGGCACATATGCTAAGCCACAAAAATCTGCTGAGCCGACCAAGCATAGAAATGAATACAATATGGGAATCAGTAATAAGGAGTACCAGAGAAAAGTGATAATAACAACAAAAATTGCAATATGAGCTCTGATAAAAACATGCAATGATAACAGCAAAAATTGCAATATTAGCACTGGTAATAACACTTTCTTGGTTCGTACAAAAGCTGGCATACAACATATTGTGTACCATTTCTCATCCTCATGCACAACATTTGGTCACATGGCACAGTGGATAAAGGCGTTGGTTAGATCCAGTGACAGGACCCAAAGAGTGTGAGTTCAATACCCGGTTAAGGCAGTGAAGAACTTGGAGAGGGGAATTAACTGATAACTGACATCCATTAAACATGGCATGTGGAACTAGAACAGTCTACCCCAGTGAGCAAAATAAAGGGTTCAGTTCGACATTCCAATCACCTGAAGAAGAAACACTGTAATAAATATGGCCACAAAGATGAGGACAATAGTCCGAGTAATAATTAATCTTAAGCAATGGTATTTTCTTAAGTGTCCACTTGGCCTCACATGGAAGAATACATTACATTTTAACAACTTCAAGTGCTCATGAGGGAAGAAGATGAGAGCATCAGTAGGTCACTCATTGAACAAAATGGGTAAGGGAGGTGTACCTATGATGGCTAGACAATATTCCGTCAGTTGATAAGACTTGGATCTTAAGACCGACCCATTTCCAATAGAAAGACAGAAATGAGATTGTGGTTATTTTTTTTTTTTTGTTCATCTGCTTAAGACATGGTAAAATTTATTAAAACAAAGGAATTGTCTCTTTTTGTCACCTGTTGACCAAGCTGATGAGAGAAGGTAACAGATGACAGATCCCAGATGCAACCGACCCCCAGGGATGTGATAAGAATTCCCTACTGATGGAAATATTGGATGATAATTGAGTTTAGCAATTTAGGATAGACCACACCTAGCCTCTGAGAACAGGTTTGACAGAGAGATGGAAGTCCAGGTAGAATTTCAAGGAAGGCAGAGGAATCACCTGCAGTCTTCAGACAGTAATGATGAGAGACACTATAAGGAAGCTGACTGGAAATTGGTAGAAATACAAAATGGCATTAAATGTTTGTTATATGCACTTCAATACATTGCTGCTACACTCGTAATAAATTTTGTTGAGTGTTGGTTAGTTAATTCTGATATAAAGAGCCTCAAGAATTTGAAGTTTTTATTTATTATTTTCATGGGGTAATATATTGTTGTCAATAAGTATTTTCCTGTATTGTGAAGATTGACAGGAATGTGTTTTTAGTTGTGCAAGAGAACTTGTATGCAGCAAATGAATTGTAAGATGTCTTGATAATGTTGTGGTTGTCAAATCAACATATGTACATAGTTTTTTGTCAGTGAACAGTATAAAAATAATTAGACACAATATGTCTATATTAGTCAATGAAACATGTTTGAATGAAGATATTCTGCCTATATATATATATATATATATATATATATATATATATATATATGTAATAGGCCAGTTCATGAAATTTGAGGAGTAAAAAGACAACAAATGGATAACAATATTGGCAATAAGATTGATGATATGTATTATATATTAGTCTTTTGACTAAATTGAAGCACAAAGAGAAAGATTTTAAATTTTTGGACATGCCTGTGTACTTTCTCAATGAGATGACGAATAAACAAAGAAGTGGCACTCACTCTTCCAGGGGAATGTTGTTGTTGTTGGTTAGAGGACACCCTGTGGAAAATATATTCACTGAATAAACCCAAATCCCTGTTTAATCCTTTAATATATAATTCTATTTTGAAAATGTATTTTAACTCTGATTTGTGTCTTTCTTGTCAGCTCTTAAATGAAAACACTAAAAGCACGCATCTGATGTCATCAATACTATGGAATCAATTGGTTGAAGTGTGCAGTGCCAAGGAAATTGTCTTTAATGCTTTTTTAATGTTTATTGAACTGAAGATGGAATTCTGTGCCTGTTTCTCTAACATAATTACCTTTTTTGTGGCAGAAGAGTAATATATAATAAATATCATCAATCTTATTGCCAGTATTGTTATTATTTTATTGTCTTTTTATTTCTCAAATTTCATTAACCAGCCCATTAAATTTACGTATTATAAGAAGCATACATGGACAATCTTTCATTTTAATTATATATATATATATATATATATATATATATATATATCCAATAGTAAAATTTAATATTAATCAGAATGATTTCTATTTTAGTCTAACCTTAACATTAAGGCATTAATAACGATAACCAAGGTTTGTTGTCAGGTTTTTTGAATTTTCATATACTTGTATTTTGATTGGTCCTTGTAGCTTATGTAACAGCATTTCCCTTATTGAAAGGTGTTTGGTTGATTTGAATCTTTTAAAATCTCTTTATTCTACATTCAACACCATCACTTGGTAACACTCCAGAAGTGTTGAAACAAAATGGCTATTTTTGTAGTGTTTTATAACATGTTTATTTTATGATTTTCAAATAAATTAGATGTCTTTATCTAAAAATAAATACGCTTAAATTCACCTTCATCTCTGCCATGCACCAACAGCTTAGATGTAGAATCCCTGACTGATGCCAATTCAGTCAGGTTTCAATTCTAGCTAGATGCAACCAGACGTCTAGCCACACGGATGAGCTGTGATAGAGCAAAACAGTCTGTCTGTGGATGACACACATATATATATATATATATATATATATATATATATATATTTCATTAAAATCAACTGTCAGTGTATTGTAATAAAGCTTTTCATTCAGTTTTTCTTGTGTTCATATAAGTGTTTTCTTTTCTTGGTGCTTTTGGTTATTCTATTAGCCATTATTAAGGAATTTTTTTTATTTTTAAATGAATATGTAAATCTTTTCTATATGTGTATCTATGGTAATGGGAATGTATTTTTATTTTCTAAACACAGTCAGCATGTTGTGACCGTGTTCATAGTTGATATTATTGAATGTTTAGAAAACAAACAACGCATTCCCATCACTATAAGTACACATATATAAAAATCTACATATTCAGTGCGCATACTCATATGTATATGTGTGTATGTATAGAAGAGTTATTTCTCTTTTTCATCATTTTTTGTCTCTTTATACTCTCTCTCTATTCCTCATATATATATATATATATATGTGTGTGTGTGTGTGTGTGTGTGTGTATGCATGCATATCTCTCTCTCTCTATATATATATATATATATATATATATATATATATATATATATATATATATATATATGTATATATGTAAATATATATATATATATATACATAGTTAAACCTAGAGAGCCAGACAAACCTACCAAGGTTTCACCTAAGCGGATCGTCAGGGAAGGCTGGCTCTGTCTTTTTTGCAAATACTATCATGGTAACTGCTCCGATGAGCTGCTTTCGCTGGTTCCCAGAGTTCATGAATTTAAGCGTTCAACTAGGCTGGCATCTCGCTCTCACACTTTCACTGTCAAAACTGTTAAATATAGCCATCTCTTTACTCCAATAGCTTCATGTCTTGCACTTCTCACCTGCAGAACTACCTCCTCTTTTCCTGTTTCCCTGATAGCTACAATCTCCAACTATTCAAATATAATGTCAATCGACATCTTCAGATGTCTTGATCTATCCCCCTATCCTTCTCTTCATCCTTTTCTCTATCACTCCAACTCTCTGTAACCCCTTGCATCCTAGTAGTTTCCTGTCTTGCTTGGGGTGAAACGCTTAAAAAAAAATATAGGCACACACACAGTTCATCAAAAATATGTATACACAAATCAGGAAAGGAAAAACTTGTGTTTCATAGTTTTATCAAATTGTGATGACACTATTTACAGTAGATAAAATATTTTCTTGACAGATGGCATTACCCTTACGGCCATAGCATCAACAAGTCCTAAATGGCCAACATTACCCAAGCAGTAGTTCACCATAATAATAAATGTCTGGAAGCTAAAGGCCACTATTTTGAGCCTCTTTTATGATTGTAGAATCCAAAGGTAACTTGTATTAATCTCATGATGTGTGAATAAATTTAATATTACAAGTTTTTCCTTTCCTGAAGTGTGCATACATTTTTGTGACAGAGAGAGAGAGAGAGAGAGAAACTGTGTGGACATAGGAATCAAAACTGCATGGTGACTCTCAGTTTAATGACTTTTATTTATTGGTAAATAAAACTTCCCATGTCTGAATACTTTTAGCTTGTGAAATACAGTTTTAATGGCGCTAGTGTTAGATAAGTGGCATATTAAATGGTGTGACAAATTTGTTGTAATGAAATCAAAGCATCTGTTATTGGAGAAGCCTTCTCTAATCAGTCATCTGAATTCATGTGCAACATTTGTTAAAGGTTTTTATTTCTGAGTTTAATTTTGCTATTTTCTGACATTAGTTCACATATATTTATATATTAGATTTCTCATAATCTTTACATCTATTTTGTGACCATTCTGTCATTGATCTTTGTAGAATGGTTTAATAGTAATTTTATATTTGAAGGAGGCATGGTGGAGTAATGGATAGCAGCTTGGATTAAGGAATCTGTGAGCTGAGTTCTAATTCCAGTTGAATCCCTTACATTCACTTATGTGCTAATACCCTTGGAAAAGGTATGAATCCTCCTCTTCTCCCCCCAGCTATGGATAAATAGCAGGACAGACAGGGTTCTATAGCCTTGGATAGCAACTGGTCTACCGCAGAAAGAAATGGCAACCTACTGCGGGGGGAAAAAAATTTGCCACGTCAGTCATGTATTGAAAGATAGATTGCCTACGCGTGTATCACACTTGGCACATAACTGATATTCACTTATGTGCTAATGCCCTTGGGAAAGATATGAATCCTCTTCTTCTCCTCCTCTCAGTTAGGGATAAATAGCAGGACAGGCCTTGGATGGCAACTAGTCTACCACAGAAAGAAATGGGCAAGTAGCTGAGTGGTTAGAACATTCACTTTCCAACCATGAAACCCAGGTTAAAAATCTCATCATTGTGTATTTGTCAGGAAGGTCATATTGATGCTATTGAACAGGCGAGATAATTCCAGCATGTGATACTTTTCAAATGTATCTGAAAACCACAATATGGGTTGACCCAAACCTTGTGAATGAAATTGGGTAGTGGAACTGTTTGGAAGCCATCAATGGTTGTGCTAGCACAGTTACAAGTCATTGTGACCGAGGTTTTGAGCATACTGGCATCGTTCAAAGCTGTTGATCATGCCAAATTAAGCATTCTTTCTCAGTAGCTTTTCCTAAGCTCTGCTCAGCAAAGTTAGAGTATAATCCACAGGTGGGTCCTGTAGGGGTTGAACGAAAACACAAATGAGCTTGAGCTGGCATCTGCAACAGGTATTGGCTAGCAATTCAGATGGGTTTACTAACAAACAAGTAGCCAGTCATTTATATATATACTGTAGTTTAAAAACAGTAAAATCAACCTTTCTAACTGAAACACTCATCTGTGGCTCAATTGGTAAAAGCATGTCAGGCTAATTGACAGTTCTGTATAGAATATGGATTTGATTCCTGTCGGAGGATGAATATTTTCTATGAAAATTTCTCGGACATTCAGGCCAGTAAATGTTGTTAATACTGTTTATTATAAACAAAGCATTTACTTAAATATTTTTATTCAAATTCAAAAAGCTTTTTGAATTTGTAGGTCTGATGAATTGGATATTTATATTTATATAAATACATAAATAAATGTATATATATATATATATATATATATATACATACGTTTGTAGTGCAACTCAGATTTTCATGGTTACACAATTCATCAGGCACAAAATCTGTGTATTTATTAATGTATCCTTTATATCTCTGTTTAACTGTATTGAGTATTGTTTTGATTTCACCTTAAATTAAATATTTATTTGCTCATCTGTATGTATACATTATGCTCATGCATATATAGTTGCTAATATCATGATTTAGTTTGTATTCACAAATATACATATAAAAATATGATAAAATATTGTTTTAAGGTATGCTATATTTATGAATTAAAGTGCTCAGTATCAGGGATAGAGTGTATGTAAATATATAAGTGAAGATTGAAGTCAACAGCCAGCATGACAGTCTGTTTCAAAATAATTAAAATAAATTAATCCAAACCAATAAATAAGTAAATGATAATGAAATTAACAAATCACGAAAGCCCACATAAACACAAGTAAATGTAATAATAACAACCAACAATAGAGTAATCAATAATAAATAAAACGGTAAACAGCACTATAAATAGGCAAAGAAATTGCATCCAGATCCACAATTATTTCTACCTAATAGCCCCCAGAATCCAGAATAATTTGAAAGGAAACCGTTACTGCCCACCAAAATAAATAAATAGTTGAGCAAAAACACAATGCTTATGGTTTGATGATTGCATATAAACATGAAATAGACTGTTACTACTGGGTACTGATTTAAATGCCCATATATTTATATATATATATATATATATATATATATACATACATATAATTTTAAGGTATGCTATATTTATAGGGTAAAAGTGTTCAATGTCTAGTATATATATATATGATTTCAACACTGTTTGTCTCATTGTTAAAGTCATTGTTATCTCCCCCTAAATTCTTAATGCAATATCCACTTGCAAAAAATTATTGTTACAATCCAAAATATTACAAACCTATTAAAAGAGAATTCATAACAAAAAGAAACAATTCTTAACAAAAAAAAATGAGGGAGTTAAAAAAATATATATTACTATAAATTGTCTGTGTATATCTCTAAGATGTGGTATTATGTTTACTTGCATTATTTACATTATTCGGACTGTTATCCTCATCTTCATTGCCATATTCACAACATTTCACCTGTTGTACGTTCCGGCCTTATTCAGGATCTGTCTATATCTCTGAGATGAGGTATTATGATTGCTTACATTATTTATGTTATTTGGACTGTTATCCTCATCTTCATTCCCATATTCACAATGTTTCAGCCATTGTACATTCTGGCCTTCTTCAGGTGATTGGAATTTCAAACCAAACCCTTTATTTTGTCACCCGGGTAGATTGACTCATGACTCTTCCAGATGCCTCAGTTATTTCCCTTTAACTCAACTCGTCAAGTTTGATTCCTCACTGCTGTGGCATGGCCCAGTGGATAAAGATGTTGGTTAGATCCAATGACTAGACCCAAATACCAGGCTACAGCTGTGTCGAACCAAACTTGAAGAGTTGAATTAAAGGGAAATAACTGAGACATACAATAGAGGCATGGCATGTGGAACTAGAACAATCTAACCCCAGGTGATGAAATAAAGGGTTCAGTTCAAAATTCTAATCATCTGAAGAAGGCTGGAGCATACAACAGCCGAAACATTGTGAATATGGAATTGAAGATGAAGATGACATTCTGAATAATCTAAATGATGTAAGCTACCATAAATTGATAATGCTGTAATGTTTGACAAAAGAAGACAGCTAAACTGGTTTATTGTTCGTCTTTCATCAGAGTAAAGATCAATAGCAAAAATGTGCCAAGTGCATAGAAATATATTAAACCGAAGACAAATCTTTCTCTTTTCATTATGAATTGTCTTTTAATTTTCTCTTAATACATTTCTTTCTATTGCTTCAATAAAATGCTGTAGCCTTACAGAAATTTTTCAATCCAAAATATGTTTCCACTTTAAATAACCCACAAATGGGTTGATAAACTGTTAAAAAATCAATCTCCTTAATCTTATCCCCAGTCCGAAATCTCTCTTTCAATAGTAATAGACAAAGGAATATAATTAGGTGATACAATAAAACATGAAGAATGAGCAGGCAGATTGCCATGATGGTCACATGATATATATTCAAATCATTTACTGAAGTCTAACTAGTCAAAAGAGAATGCCTACCCAGTCTGAATCCTGCTGATTAGTTGCCAGTTTACATCAATGCTACACAGCTGATTCTAGAGATATTCAAAATGGCTAGATAGGGAATTTACATAATGGCTGAGATAGTTGCATATAGATGTCATGCATGGCACCAAACTCATTCAGAAATATCTAAACTGTCAACTGTATACAACTGCTTTCTAAAATCAATGGTGAAAAAAGGCTTTGAGTGATTGAAGCCTGAATCTTTTGGCAAAGATCATCTTTCTTTGAACATTGTGAACAGGCACTATAAATCCACAACCAAAGAACTGTAGCAAATAACAGAAGCCACATCATTTAAGGACTACCAACAGCAGCAACAACTAAAATGGATAGCACATGCAACCTGAAAAGAAATAATGACATCATCATGATATAAATATTCCCCACAATTTCAAATAAAAGGTGAGGAAGGAAATCTCTGTCAATATTGGAAAGGATGATAACAGCTACTGGACTTGAGAAACCTATTTTCCTGAAAAAATGTTTTAAGAGTTTATTTTTAATTTCAACCGAAAGCAGTATTAGCAACCCAGTCAATGAATGCTAAATGTTTCTATTAGGGAAACAGCTAATATTAACATTACCATTACTTGGACCAGTGCTCAGTGTTTGATAGTTAAGCTTTTAAACTGAAGAAGGCATAAATATATTTTTCTCTAGCCATGGGTTAAGTCAGGATCTCAAATCTTTACTTTTCCAAACTTGGAGGATTGACAAAATATAACTTTATTCTAATTATCTCCCTTGAGTTAATATTGTACCAGACTAAGACTGTTTCTTCTTCTATGTGGGCTTCAGGACATTGGTGAGCAGCGCTCTCCACAGTTTCCTATTCTTTGTAGCTCTTAATAAATTTTATCTTTTTGTTATCTCTCCTAAAACATGTTCTGCCACCCATTTACTTTCACTTGATAGGTAGGTTATGCATTGTTTTCCTCTGTCACTCTTGACTTCAATATGTCCTGTGAGTATCAAATTTTCTATACCCTCTTTCTTCCTTATGTACCCTAGAAATTTCAGCTATCCCTTTCTGATTTTAAGTATGTGTCTTTTTTGTTTGCATTTTGTCTAAAACTTTGTTGCTCATATGTTTAGTCCATTTCTGTTGCTTAAAGTCTCTTCTTCATCTCTGGGGAGATTTTCCAGCATCCTCTGCCATAGAAGAGGATTGATATTAGATAACATTTCAGTACTCTTTTCTTTGTTTCTAATAAAATTCTCCTGTTTCCTAATATTTTTACTTAACTTTTCGACGGCATCTTTCATTATTCCAATACACCTTCAGATTTCTGACAAAGATTTTCCAAGTATTCATAAACATGACATGTACTTTTGCTATATTTTGGATGGAAGGAAATTAATCAAAAGAAATATTTTTTTTATAGTTTCATCAGTAAAATCTGTGATGTATCATTGTGGCAGCCATCTTGTTTGTTTTTTTTTTTTTTCATCAGTGAAATCTATGACCAGATGTATCATTGTGGCAGCCATCTTGTCCAGTCTGTGTCTGTTTTAAAATTAAATCTGTTCAAAGAAAAAAAATGATAACTTATTTTTAATTTATTTTTCTGATTGTTATCTTATTTGAATAATTAACTTATTTACAATTCTGATCATTTGTTTCTGTTTAAACACTGTTTGAAATTTTGAGCTGAGTCATTGTTATTATTACTCCATAGATTATTTGGATGATGTAATGAAATTGACCAACAATTATTACAACTTAAGAAGCTTTAATAAACTAATTCTATAGGTTACTGTTAGTGACTTAAAATGTCTGCTTTGTTTCCTCATGATTTGCAGGGAGTGTGTCATAGTCCAGGAGAGTTCTTTAAGGGTAGATAACCTTCATTCACAAGGGAGTTCCTCAAGGGCTATCAATTATTATTATTACAGATGATTTTCTTTTAATCATTTCACTCCAAGCAAGACAATAAAGCCACTAAGATGCAAGGACTTAATAAATGTAAGAAAATATGAAAAAAGAATACATTATTAAAGGGAGAAAAATAAAAAAAAACAGGAATTAAGACAGAAAATTACGATTGACACTGCATTTAAATTTTTGAAAATCAAAGTTGACTGGGAAGCAAGAAGCTGGAAGAGTTCGACAAGTGAAGTGCAAGAAAAGACACTTATCACTGAACTTACTAGATGTATACCAGGTGTAACAACAAAATTGTCCAAATCATGTAACAGCATAATTGTTAACCCCACAGAATGTTCAATATCTAAAAAAAAGCCACTAAACTAATTGAGTTTTCTTTTTTTCCAAGTTTTCATATAAGACATTTAACTGTCTTGATAACATTTGTCATAAGAATCACTGAAAAACCCTTTGAGTTATTCAGCTAGGAAGGGAACAGGCTAAAATCATTTTGTGTCAGACTCAGTCTTTTCAAATGAGCAATGGTGAGAGGAAAAATATCATTTAGGACTTCAGTAATGGTAGCAACATTCATACTCTGGCTTCCATCTTGAAAGTCCATTCAAGAACCATCAAGAGAACTGTGAATAAGTTCCAAAAGGAGGGAACAGTTGAGAGGAAAACTGGATCAGGCAGTTACAACAGCAAAAGGGATCATAATTTCAACTTAGAACTAAAGAGATCAATTAGAAAAGATCCAACTCAATTCATAAGATGTTTGGCACATGAGAGAGGCATTTTAGCTATGACAGTCCAAAAAGCAGTGAAAAAAGACTTGAAAATGAAATTGTACATGAAACCTGGACAGAAATTTAGGGAGGTTAGTGAGGGCGAAGATCATCTTGAATAAGTTGGAAAATGATCCTTGAATAATATTTGAACTTTATTTCAATCCTTCATGAGCTTTTGATCTTTAGCTATGATTAATTAATGATGAACATGTCATTTTCATTTATGATCGATTTCTTCATGATTCTTCTGTTAAGCTTGAAGAGTAATAAACTCTTATTGCTCAAAGTAGAGTCCAATAGAGTTATAAAAACCTCAGAGAATTCCACTAAGATATCTTTAATCATTTCTAAGATACAACGGTTCAAATGCTAATCTAACAATTGGGCAATTTTGCTATTATACGATTTGGACAATTTTGCTATTACACCCTGTATAGCCATTTCAAATATAAAATGATGACATATTACTGCTCATCTAGTACTGCACATAAAGTCTAGGTACCAAAGAGGAAAGTTCATTAGAATAGTTACCATAAAAATATTTATAGAAAAGATAAAAAGAACCTACATTACTGCAGTGGGAAAATGACTGAAGCTGATATGCCAGGTCAGGACAAATAACATTGCAGATTCTTCTTTGGATTTTATCAAGAATCTATAAATGTATAGGTGAAGCACCAAACTAGATGTGTCAGCAATTTCCAAAGCAAGGATTAATGGCAGTCTTATAGATGGATAAGATAGATTCTGGCAAGAAAAAGTGTCTAGAACGATGCAGGGAGCCAACATTCTTAGCTGCAGACTGAGCATTATCCTTGATCTCATTCTTATTCCTTATTCTCTTATAAATGGTTAAAGATTTCTGTAGAAAGAGAAAATCAACCAATAAAACCATTCTAGTAATTGGTCAAGGGCAGACTTTTGATGTATATAAATATATTCTTAACCATGAACTTATATATATATATATATATGAAAAATGTATGTATATAAATATATATATATATATACATGAAAAATGTATGTATATATGTATGTATGTATGTATGTATATATATATATATGTATGTATATATATATATATATATATATGAAAATGTATATATATATATATATATATATATATGTAAAAATATATATATATATATATATATATATATATATGTGAAAAATATATATATATATATATATATATATATATATATATATTTATATATATATATATATATATGAAAATGTATGTATATATATATATATATATATATATATATATATATATATATATATATATATATATATATAAAAAAAATGTATGTATATATATATATATATATATATATGTGAAAATGTATGTATGTATGTATATATATATATATATATATGAAAAATGTATGTATGTATGTATATATATATATATATATATATATGTGAAAAATGTATGTATATATATATATATATATATATATATATATGAAAAAAATATATGTATATATATATATATATATATATATATATATAAATGTATATATATATATATATATATATATATATATATATATATATATATATATATATATATATATATATCTATATATATATATATATATATAATTATTTATATATTATATATACGGTACTTATTAGAAAGCGCTCAATATCAGAGATAGAGCTGGGTTTCACGCTTTTGCAATCATCAAACTCATGACGATCGCAAAAGCGTGAAAACCCAGGGTCACAAACTCACATCAATCCAACCAAATATATAATATAATATATATATATATATATATATATATATATATATATATATAATAACAATAACAAAAATAATTAAATATTTAAATTTATTAAAAATCAAAAATATATATAAAATTATAAAAAGTAAAATACAAAAATTATAATGATAATAAATTTAAAAGAAAAATTTTTAAAAATTAAAATGATAAAAATGAATTAAAAATAATAAATAAATAATTACAAATACCCAATAATATAATCAATAATTTTGAATATTATGATAATATGTCTAAATATTACAATATGTGCCTATTCTATAAATACTTCAATGGTAATTGTTCTGATAACCTTTCCTCGTACTAGCCTTTATGAATTTATGTGCAGTACTAGATTGGCAGTTAGGTCTCATTATTTTACAGTTGAATTAGATGTAACTGTGAATTCATTGCTTATAGTTTCTTTTCTTGCACTTCTCACTTGTGGAATTCACTTCCAGTTCTTTTATTATTCTCGCTTCTTAATAATATTTTCCTTTTTCTTATTCTTACACACTCAGTAACTCCTTGTGTCTTAGTGGCTTTATTGCATTGCTTGGTGTGAAATGATAAAAAAAAGAATATATATATATATATATATATATATAAGTGAACATTGAAGTCAACACTTAGAGGAGACAGTCTGTTTCATGCTAGACGCAATCGTCACACCTATATATAAACAGAAAGAAAACTTTTCTTTACTGACCTGTTTCACCCACTGTGGGACTTCATTAAGGTAAATGTAAGGATTTTATTTTTGAACTTGTATTTAAAAACAAAAGTAAAAATATTGTTAAAATTTTAAAATTTAACAATGCTCTAAAATATTCCCAAATCTGACTGAAAGTAAAGGTCAAGCATTATAATGTCATTTAATACCCAATAAACAAAATAAATGTTATTGTTGTTGCTGTTTTGTTATTTTATTATTTATTTATATATATATATATATATATATATATATATTCAAGAAAGACATTCGGATTACTAACACAAAAATGTCTCATATCAAGAATATTTAACATTGAAAAACATAAGGAAAAAATTAATTATTTTTAATAATATGTGGAAATCTCCGCCTTTTACCTGAAGACGGTCATGAGACCAGAAACACGTGTAATAAAATTATGGAAAAATAAAGCATAATATTTAAAAAAAAAAAAAATCCTCATTCCAACCAAAAAACGTTTATGCAACCTCGCTTCTCTTCTTTTTAATATACACACTTTGATCTAGGGACCACTATAACCTCTTTATATATATATATATATATATATATATATATATATATATATATATATATATATATACATTTTTTTAATGTAATTACTATTTTATTTTAATTTAATAAATTATTTATGCATGTATTTATTTTGAATAAGAGAAATTCTTGAATTAACTTTTCATTTAATTTCCCCCAAAGAATGGATGTTTATGTGTTTGGCTTGGGAAAGGGAGTATTTCTATCTTTTTACACATAGATTTTATTTATATCTGAATTTTTACACATACAAACACACACACACACACACAGGTGTGTGTGTGTGTGTGTGTGTAAAAAATTCAGATATAAATAAAATATATCTGTCAAAGGATATATGTTAAAATAATTTTTTTAAAAAAACAAAAATTAACCCATTGTCAGGGAGATACGTATCTCTAAGATTATTTCTTTGTAACTTAAATGTATACTCTTTGCCGCAAGTAAGGTGTTGTGCAGTTAATATGACAGTTCCCCGAGATGTGTATGAATACCATACATCCCCCAACATCTAACCTATATTTTTAACTTTTCAAATTTAGTGTTGAATTTCCTTCTGAGTAGTTAAAATTGACACACCAATAAGATCTAAAATTCTGGATCCCCTCTCCATATTAACTCATTAATAAGCAAACATATTGTTTTCTATTTTCAAATATAAATCATTTTCACCAAAGTTACTGAATATTACCTAATGATGAGATAAAAATTGTAAATCTTGAAACATAGGAATTTCCATGTCACTATATAAAATATTTTTAATAAAAATATCATTAAATATATATATATATATATATATATATATATATATATATATATATATATATATATATATTATAGCTTCACAAAAGATCTGAGTCTTTCACAAGTGTTGTAAACCTTCCCATATCAGATGAAAGAGACCTCTGGCCTTTTGATGCTGAAGCTTTTCAAGTGAAGTGTATTATGCACTTTACCAGATACAATTTTATACAGGAAATGGTGGGAATCCATCTTCCTCCAGCTATGTGTTAAATAAGAAGGTAGAGCCTATCTAGGTGAAGGAAAACTTTGAATTCAGACTTGGGGAGGGCTGTGAAGAGACTTTCTGGTTACTATTTCTCTGTTAGCAATTCTTTGAAAAATATGTGACTGGTTCTACATAATATTTCACTATTATAAACAAATCGTCCATGTAGGTAGACTAGCAATTCAGTTCTCAACTAAACTATTTGACTTTTCTTTTTAACAATGATGTTCCCCTGTGCTAGGGCCAAGAGCCACTCAAAGTAGAGGATTATTCTGTAACCCTCTACCTCAAGAGGTACAGTTTATGGGTATAGGTGGGGAAGATAATAGTTAACCCTAGATCTGAACAAGTTAAGATTGTAGTGATTGTGGGAGTTGGTCTAACAAAGGACTGGTTTGTATGAATAAGCTTCTTCAGTGGAACTTATGTCTCATCAATGTATGTGTCTGTGTGAGGCACACAAATGACAAAGTAGAAAAAATTCTGTGTAATGCATTTGTAGGATTTCATCAGATTAAAGTTCTAGAGGATGAAACACATTATACAGAATTTTATCATTCAGTTGCCTAACATTGTCCTGATATATAGAAATGTATATATCATATTCTACTATGAAGTCTTTCTAGAGAACAAAATGCATTTTTTCCACTTTGTCATTCATGTACCTAATATTATTCTGACATATATAAATTTATATATCATATTCACACACACACACACACATATATATATATGAGGTTATGTGACGCTGCCTTCTGCTCATGCATACTTATAGTTGGTACTATTATGGTCACGTCATCAATGTTTGAGCTTGATTGCTCCAGTTTTCTTGCTGCAGTTACAGTGTAAACATAGCCACTCTGCTAGTAGTGTGCACCAAAGAGGAACAAATCTGATTTCTCTGATTGAGAGGTGTGTCAGAGGCTGAAATTCATCAAAGGCTTTTAGCAGTGCACTACTGCATAGAAATGTGCACGAGAGACTCAAGAAGTTTAATAGTGGCAATTCAAGTGTGAGACTTAAATAAAGAACCTGATGCTTATCAACCTCCTCCACTCCTAGTGGAGCGGCCATGTTTACACTGTAACAGCAGCAAGAAAACTGGTACAATCAAGCTCAAACTTTGATCACATGACCACAATAACATCAACTATAAGCAGAAAGAGCAAAAGACAGTGTGACAAACCTGAAGATATGACAAAAGTCTTGATGATTTTTTTTACTCACCCTAGTGTCACCCTAGTGTCACCCTAGTGTGTGTGTGTGTGTGTATATATATATATATATAAAGAGAGAGAGAGAAAATAAATAAAAAGTACATTTAGGAGTGGTCTTCTTCTATGTGTGGTGTCCCTTCAGGACATGGTGGACTATGGCTCTCCACAACTTCCTATCCATAGTAATTCTTAGTAAAATTTATCTTTTCATCCACCACTTGCAGTCCTTGTTTTGCTATCCATTTACATAAGCTTGTTAGGTAAGTTACTCACTCTGTCCATCAATATGCCCTGTGAATATCAAATTCTCCAAATCCTCTTCCTTCATTCTATGCCCTGGAGATTTCAGCTATCTCTTTCTGATTCTAAGGTTGTGATTTGATTTTCCTTAAGAATTTGTTATTGCTCAGATGTTCAGTCTGTGGTATTCTCAGCATCCTTCTGTAGAACCACATTTCTCTTGCCTAAAGTCTCTTCTTTATCTGTGAGAAGATTGTCCAACATTTACTGCCATAGAGAGGCACTAATATTACATAACTGCACAGAACTCTTTTCTTTGTTTCTAAAATTTTCCTTTTCTTAATAATTTGCTTAGATTTTGGAAAGCATCTTTTCCTGTTCAAATGCACCTTTGGATTTCAGTGTTGCATTTTCTGTCCTCTGTTAAAAGATTTCCTAGTGTTTTAAATTTTTGTACTTGTTTGAATTTGCATTGTTTCTTTTGCTGATAACCAGACATTCTCCCTTTCCTTTACTACCTTCTATAAGATTTCTTGAAGTTTCCTTTCTATATCTGCTATCAACACTGTGTCATCTGTATATCTAATGTTGTTAAGATTATGGCCACTAATAATCAATCCTGCTAAAACTTTTCATTTTCTCTGGATTCCCTCACTGTAAATGTTGAATAAGTCTGGTGAGAAGACACATGCTTGTCTTACACCCCTTTCTATATTTCTATGTGATTTTGTATATGTGCTGTCAAATATAGTAAATGTAAATATGTATTCTAAATATGTATGTATGAATGATGAAAGTACAAATATATAAAGTATTTGTAAGTAGAAAAGAAACCTATGTTTGTTTGATGTGTTTTGGTATGACTTTGACGTGTTCATAAATAATTTTATAAATGAACGACACTGGAAAGACACATTTCTAAAAGTGAAAAAAATGCAGGACATGCAAGATAAATGACAGACAGGAAAAGAAAAGGTGACATAACTTCAAACACATATGACAAGGGTAAGTTTTGAAGTAACAACAGAAATCGAGACCCCCCTCCCCAATATATATATATATATATATATATATATATATATATATATATATATATAAATAATAGTAAATAATGGTAGTGTGTCATATTTTCTAAATTTTTCTGTGACAGTGTTCTTGTTTATTTCAGTCCCTTTTTATATTGTTTTGTTTTTTTTCTCAGTCTTCTTTTATCTCTTTCATTCTATTTATATTTATCTATATCTATCTATTTTTTATCATACCTACATATCCCTCTCTCATATATACATATATATATATATATATATACACATATATATCCATTAATGAATTCCTGATCAGTCAAAATTCGTAAATAATTAAATAGGCCATACTACAAAATGTTTGACATGAAGACTCACACTACGCCTTTCTGACCATAGCTCAATTAGGTCTCATTTAAATACTTATAGAGACCTACTGGACCCTATTCGTAACATACTTGTTGACAACACAAATATAATAGCATCACCTACATGCAAAAAAAGGCTAAAAATAATGCAAGCCTTATTTATAAAAACAAAACACTCAATAATATCAACTATGAACATGGACACAATATTTTGACACTGTTTTGAAAATAAAAACATTATATAAATACATACATACAACAAACTATTTCTTCTTAACAGTTAATATATTTCAACCTTGAAAATGCCTAAATGTATAGCTGAAAGTGCTTGGAAAAAAAGAACATTCAGACAGCTTTTATATAATTTATCATCCGAAAAGAAAAAAAAATTATTAGATCACATGAGAAATTGTATAGAAAACTAAATCAAAGCATCTCGTCTGTCATATTCAGTGAATTGTGCATAAAAGAAGGATTGCTGCCTAAATACATACATATATATATATATATATATATATATATATATATATATATATATATATATATATGATTAATGGAAGTAAAAGATTGTCACTTAGCTGATTGATGTTACCTTCAGCATCCTGATTCCAGAGTCTCATAGGTGGACATGTCTGTCCACTCTTCAGTTGGTATCAGCAATTTACTGCTTATATATTTTCAGTTTTTTTCCTTTTATGCACATTTAAAACTGGTATAAGTTTTCTTCTGTGTCCATGTGTGTGCTTGTCCACATGCAGTTAATGTACCTGACATGCACACATCTGCAGGGATGTGCATCATGATCATTTTGCTCTTCTTTTCTCTTTTTTTTTTATCTTTACACTTGCTCATTTAGCCTTTTTCCTCTTTCTTTGTTCTGACTCTTAAAGGTAGCTGACAAAGATTTAAGCTTTTTATTTAAGTTTTTTTTCTGGATACAGGTGTGTAAAAACTGTCTGAATGATTTGTATGCCCAAGCAATTTCGCTTATTCTTTTAGCCATTATCAAGGATACTTTTTTATTTTTAATTATAACTGAACATGTAGATGTTTATGTATGTATGTATCCAGAGTTATGGGAATATTTTTCTTATTTTCTAAACAAGGTCAGCACACTGTGACCATGTTCATAGTTGATGTTATTGAGCATTGTCATTTTTTTTTTTATTTTCAATGCTTCCATTACATTTTGACATGTGGATGAGACTATTTTAGTCATATTTTCTATTAGTATGTTGTTGATGAAGTTTGGTATGTTTCTGTATGCATTTAAATAAGTCCTAATTAAGCTATGATCAGAGAGATGTAGCATGAGTCTTCTTGATAGGCATGTAGTGGTATGCCCAATTCATGAATTTGGTTTGATCAGGAACACAGTTCTTTAAGGAACATGTAAATTCTTAAATAATATTGGTTCTCTGTAATTTGGATCATGCAGGCAAGTTGTTGATGATGAAGTTAGCTGTTTTAAATTTTTTGTAGTAGATAATTTAATTTTCTTGTTTTGGTTGACTGGGGTTGTGTATTTCTTTATAATGTTTCTAAGGGAAAATTCATCCTGCTTGTAGTTAACATGTATTTGATTTTTACAGAAAATGCTAATGCTATTGTTTTATCTGTATGTTCTGTGTTGCTATTGGTTTCCTTGGAAAGAAATAATCTAATTTGGAGACATATAAAGTAATTTGGAAAGCCTTTATTTAATTTTTTTTAAAGAACTCAACAACATGAAACAAACACAAGTTCATAACAGTCATCAGAAAAGGTAACTAAGATCCACACATTATAGTCAGAGTATCATCTATAGTCAGCTCTGTGGGTGTTGAAGAAAGAAAAATGTGCCTGACCATTTGTCCACAACAGAGACAGGGCATAGTCAGAAATGAAAAATGGGTGGGTTCAAACAAAAGGTGGTATGCCCTAAGTTGTTTAACACATCTAAATGTAAATACCAGGAAATAAAATGTGAAATTCTGAACTCTTGTCTCTTTTGATCTTAAACCCAATATTTTGAACAGCAAAAACAATGGATTTGGCATTGCTGTACCTATACTTTTGGTGGGGACTGCATGTGTGTATATGTATGTATATATATATATATATATATATATTGAATGTACAACATTGTAATGTGTATATATATATATATATATATATATATATATATATATATATATATAGCATTCATTAAAATGGAATTAGAAGGCTAAATTTGAATTTCAGCTGTGTCGGTTATGCTCAATTCCCAATCAGGCCCTGGGGAGCAACATTAAGCCCTAGAACTTTAAAACATTTTAAGGGTAAAATAGCATGGCAGACTGAGTTCTCTAGCTATGGTTGGTAACCATTCTAGGAGAAAGACAATTCTGCTTTAAAATCCTGAAGAAACCAATGTAAAATCACTCCAATATGTTTCCTTTGATAGCATTGGCATTCCTACCATAGAAAAACTACCTGTAAGATTCTGTATTGACCATGCAATCATTGACCAGGGTTGGCTCAGCCCCCAAACTCTGGACGAATGTCAAGACAATACAATAATAATATATAACTGGGGAAGTTACTATGGCTAGTGATATAATTATTATCTATTGTCTGATTTTATTGTAGCTACTCCCTACTTAAGATAACAATGAATTTACAAGTGAATGTAATGAAGTAATGAAAAAGTGACAGCCATATTTACAAGAGCATTATCTTCTCATAAGAGGTGAAAATGATTGCACATAAATGTATACACATTCACCTGGTTATATATGTATAAGTAAAGAATGGCCTTATTGATAAATATGGAAACTTCGTCAAATTTGTCAAACATTTACAAACAACAAGATATTTAATTAGTTTTTTGGTACAGTTCCATTAGGTATTTTAGTTTCTGTACATCTACTATATAATAATTACTGTTGTATATTTATATCTTTTGTGTCATGCTCTATAGTAGGAAGAGAGGTAAATTAATCGGTTCCTTTACTACTATATTTCTTAGAGTGCAGTCTTATTTCTTGCAAGACAGTGAGAAAGCTTTGTATACTAAATGATTGTCTAGCTTTAACATGGTCTTCAGATAGGCTTTGTCATCAACATGGTCTTCGGATAGGCTTTGTCATCAACATGGTCTTCGGATAGGCTTTGTCATGTCCATCTTTGTCATTCTGTGGCTAATTTTTTTTCTTTAAAAAGTCAGTTTTGAGTCACAGAAAATTTTTAGCATGAAAAGATATTAAGTCAAAATGATTTATATAGTACCAGGGGTAATCAATGAATCATAGATACCACTGAACATCTGAAAAATATAAAAGGAACAGATTATTGTGAAATCTCACTAAATTGTTTTAAAACTTTTGCTTCACCACATCTCAATACTAAAACTTTCTAACAGTTGCTGTTATTGCTGCAACACAAATATACTAGTTAGTATATGATCTATAATTAACAACTGACCCTTTTAGGCACAACCTCACTAATTCTCTTTTCAAATGGACTGCTGGAAAGACCAGTAATAAAGAGCTGCTGAAATGTAAATGAACTTGTTATAGTTTGCCTATCTTTCTGCATAGTAGTAGTCATAGTACAGTTCTCCATGTCCTGAATAGCAATTGGGCTTGCTAGGCATAGCCACCATATGTTCGTCAGTTGTTCTCTATTTATACTTGTCATCTACGTTGCATATGCTACAGAACTCCAGTGTGAGAGATAGAGATAGATATGAACAAACTAAGATAGATAGATAGATATAGATAGATAGATAGATGGCTGGATATGAACAAAGAGAGATAGATATGAACACTCTAATATATATATATATATATATATAGATATGAATAAACTGGGATAGATAGATACAAAAAGGAACAAACAGATAGATAGATAGATAGATAGATAGGTAGGAACAAACTAATATATATATGTATGTATGTATATGTATAATTCAAAAATTATAACATAAATATGTTATAAAATCACAACAAAAATAGCTATTTTGTTTCAACATTTCTGGTGTCTTATCATTCAACCCCATTACTTGATAAGACACCAGAAGTGTTGAAACAAAATGGCTATTTTTGTAGTCATTTTATAATATATTTATGTTATAATTTTCTAATAAATTATATTTGCTCTACTTTGTATTGAGAACTCTTTTAAGAATAGTATTTTTGGGTTATTGAAAGCAAGAATAATGGCTAGTGTAATATATCAATATATATTTTTATTCTCGCATAATCTGGCAACCCTGAATCTGAGCTCAACAAAAATCGTTCCCTGTGCCTAATTTTTCTAGAGCTTTTGAATGAGCTATGAATCATTGAAATTGGACCAGTGTGAGCAGAGAAGTTGTTCGAACACACACATGCACAAACACACATACACTGTACTTTATATATATATATATATATATATATATATATAAACACTAAGATAGATATGAGCAAACTGAGATAAATAGATATGAAAAAGCAGATAACAATGTCTAAAAATTAATCAATTTATTTTTAATCCAACTTTTTTATTAGTTCAAACATTAGTTTTCGTTGGTGTCCATATGTGAATAGATGACCTATTTTTTAAACAGTGTGTATTACATTTGCTGGCTTGTGCACTCAAGCAAACATAATGTATCAGCCAGTAGTTGCTCCTACAAAGAGGGATGCATGTTCAAACCCAGCTAGAGGGCACATTTGAAGTTTTTTCAAGTGTACAGGTGAGATGACATGATACAGAAAATGAAAAAAAGGTTATCTACACAAATATGGGTATTTACAAAAAAAACGTTTGTAGTAATAACTATAGATATGAACAGAACGAGTTAGCTAAATATAAAGAGATTGAAAAAGATATGAATAGACTCTTAGAGATAGATTGAATTTTATGCAGTGTCGGTATGAGAGATTTTACCAGGATATTTATGTAATGACTGCTTGTAATCTGCATGGCTTAAAGAAATAATATTTGAAGTTTCAAGTTTTACTTGAATCTAAAACCATCTTGCAGTTGAAAACACACTTTGGCATCAAGCAGATAAATATATAAATAATAAACAGACAAAAAAACCTATATAATGAACAGATAAAGAATAGTTGAAAATGACTGCACATATATGTATAAGTAAATAAAAATAGTGTCAAACATGGAGTTTAATGCTTACAAAAACAGATGGAGTGTCAAAAGAACATTTTTTTCCTTTGACACTGCTATTATTTTAACTACCTTCACTCCTCAGCTATGTTTATTGTTTTAAAAATCAATGATAAAAATTGTAATAAAACCTAAACATATGATATTATAGTGTTTAATATTTTTGTTGTAAATATGTAAATTCACTTTCAGAGTTTGTCTGACAATCGCAAAAGCGTGAAACCCAGGGTCACAAACTCACATCAGTCCGACTAAATATGTTAGCTCTATCACTGATATTGAGCACTTTCCAATAAGTACCATGCATATAATATATATAATATATTGCACACATACACACACACAAACACAGATATATATATGTATTTTTTAAGATATTTTTTATGTTTATACGTTCTTTTTATAGATACAAATATTTAAGTAAATGTTCTGTTTATAATAAACTGTATTAATAACATTTACTGGCCTGAATGTTCAAGAAATTTTCATAGAAAATATGTGTCATGCTGGTAAATGTTGTTAATACTGTTTGTTATAAACGAATTTACTTAAATATTTCTATCTATAAAAAGAGTGTATAAACATAAAAAAAACGTCTTTATCCACTGTACCATGTCTCCTTGAGGACATCTGTGTATGGATTTCTGGGTATTATAAACCTAATGTCTTCAGCAACCATTTTTACCAGTGCTCATATTGCAATTTTTTGCTGTTATCATGCATGTTTTTACCAGAGCTCATATTGCAACTTTTGTTGTTGTTATCGCTTTTCTCTGGTACTCCTTATTACTGATTCCCATATTGTATTCATTTCTATGCTTGGTCGGCTCAGCAGATTTTTGTGGCCTAGCATATGTGCTGATTCCTTAAGTTTACGAATTTTCCAATAGTGTTCTTTGTCTATGATCTCAACCTGATCCCACAGAGGGTGGTGATCTTTCTTCTCATGTGGTCAGCCACGCCTGATTTTTCCACTTCCCCTCATGTTACAGCTTTCTGGTGTTCTTGAAGCCTTACCTTAAGGGGGCAGCCTGTCTCCCCTTTATATTTCTTTTCACAGCTGCATGGGATAGCGTACACACAGTCTTTAGTCATGTTCTATGGGGTGTCTTACTCGAGAGAGATATCTGTGAAGTGTTCTTGATTAGTATCTGTGACAGTTTGCATTCCGTTTTCATTGTAGAATCCTTTTTTACTTTGCTGTAACTACCATTGCCAATGAGGTCTTCCAGCTTTCTTGTATAATCTAATTTGTCCATCACTACAGTCGCATTGCCTTTGTCAGCCAGTAGTATGATGATGTTTTCATTCCTCTGTAGTGAAATAAAGGGTTAAGTTTGACATTCTAACCACCTGAAGAAGGCCAGAGCATACAATGGCTGAAACGTTGTAATAAATATGGCGACAAAGATGAGGAGAATACTCCAAATAATGTAAATAATGAACGTCTATGTTTGCCAATATAGTTTTATAGATAAATCTAGAAACTTAGTCAAAATTGTCAAACAAATACAAACAAGAAAATATTTAATTAATTTTTTGGTACTATTCCATCAGCCATTTGAGATTTAGTACTTTAGTATATGAACTATAATTAACTCATGCCCCTTTTTGGTGCAGCCTCAATAATTCTTTTTCCAACAGACTGCTGGAAAGGCCACTAAGTAAACAACTCTCAATATGAATGAGCTTACACATTGAGAGAGGAAGGGAGGCAGGGAAGGAGAGAGAGAGGTGTATAAATGGGTAGAGATTAATAGAGATTGCCAGAGATATGAATTGACTGTTAGGGATTGATAGAATTTTATGTGGTGTGGGTATCAGAGCTTTTATCAGGATATTTATGTAATAAGTACTTGTGGTCTTTTTTTCCTTAAAAAATATTTGAAGTTTCACTTGAATCTGAAGCCATCTTGTAGCAAAAATCTCATTTTGGTATCAGGCATCAAGCATCTTCAGATATAAGTAATGAACAGGCAAAAAGAGATATATAATGAATAAATACAGAGAGATTGACAGATATGAACAAAATGAGAAAGAATTCAACTCTATACAAAAAAGGACAATATTTAAAAAATGGATAAGGACAAAATAAGAGAGATAAACAGAGACAAAAAATAGATATGATAAGAAGAGACAGATGTCATGAGCATAGATAAATGAGACAAATAAATAGATATTAAATGCACAAACAGGCCAATAGGTATTATGATAAGAGACAGAGAGATAGATATTATAAGGATAGATAGATGGATATTATAAGCAGAGACAGACAGACAGACAGACATATATATATCATAAACAGAGACAGACAGACAGACAGACATATATATATCATAAACAGAGACAGACAGACATATATATATATCATAATCAGAGACAGACAGACAGACAGACATATATCATAATCAGAGACAGACAGACAGACAGACATATATCATAATCAGAGACAGACAGACAGACATATATCATAAGCTGGAACAGACAGATCAATAGATACTATAAGCAGAGATATAGATAGATACTATAAGCAGAGACAGATGGACATTAGAAGTAGACTGAGATAGATAGACATTAGAAGTGGACTGAGATAGATGGACATTAGAAGTGGACTGAGATAGATGGACATTAGAAGTGACTGAGATAGATAGACATTAGAAGTGGACTGAGATAGATGGACATTAGAAGTGGACTGAGATAAGTAGATAGAAAGTTAGATGTGATTAGGTTGAGCCTGACAGATATATCGATATATATATATTAGAATCAGAATTAGATGGACAGAAATGACAAGACTGAAACTTTGTGGAGGAATAATTGACTAGTTTTAGTAATTAAATAGCAAATATAGGGACAAAAAGATAAAACAATAAATGTAAATTTGATAAAGAAATCTGTGTTACTTGAGATAGGTATAAATAGATATATGAAAAGGGCTGAGTAGATGTAAGCATAGATAGGAACACAATGATATAGATAAATAGACATGAATAGAACGATATAGATATGAACAGAACAATATAGATTGGTAGATTGATTGTGATAGATTAATTTTCAAAAAGGGAATACATGTTTTTTCCACAGCCGATAAAAGATCACAAGACAATAATAAAAGCAAAATATGATACAAGATTATTGGCTCTATAAATGAATATATCAGAAAAAAAAAAACCCCTGATTTTTGTGAATATGAATTTACTTGGTTCAGCCATGTCTTGCCAGAGGTTGTTCTTTAGTAGTAGTAGTAGTAGTAGTAGTAGTGGCAAGAGCATCATGTAGTCACTGGTCAATATTTAGTGGAATTTGCCAAATTTGGTAAAAGTCTACATTCATGTAACATTAAGTAATGCCAGAACACATGAACATCAGCTTATAACGTAAGCATGTTGACCTTAACCTCTGAGCATGTGGTCATTAGTACTTTTTTTTTAATATAAAATATCTTGAGTCTGTTAGAATGCTTAAATTCTCAGCCAGCAAGCAATTTATGCTACAAGCAAAAAGTTTGGGGACATACTGCCTTTCTTTAAAAAAACACTTTAAAATAAGATTTTTTTTTTTTAAATTTCTGTAACTACAGTGTATTTGCTTTTAATTTGACAAAAAATAAAAACTTAACTAGTCTTGGGCCCATGATAAAACTAAAAAAAAAATAATGATATATGAACAGAGAAGATTTGTTTATTTTCCAATTTAATGGGGTGGGGGGTCCTTTGAACTGAGTTGAAACAATTTACAGTATTTGGGCCCCCTCTAGTTGGAGTGTTCTGAATTCAGTTTTTTTCAGCTGTGGTGATCTAGGATATCAAAGGTTGTAGTAAGTCTAAATTTTTCTTTGCTAGTGAATTTGAAGACTAGACTTTCAATGTAATACAGCTCTTTCATTCAAGTTGTGTTGAAGTGTTTCATGTTTAACACTAAAACATCATCATCTAAAAATATATCTTTTTTTTTTCTTTTTTTATAGTCACGTGGGAAGAGACCCTCAAATTCTATTAGCCTAAGGGCCTCTTAAGGTCTAAATCTCACCCTGAGCAACAGAAGATAGGAAATTGCAGAGAGCCATGACTGCTCATAATCACAACCTGTGCCAGATTTATATATGGGTTAGTATGGGCTACACCCCAGGGGTCCCAAGACTAGAGTGGCCCCCATGGTCCTTCTAGTCTGGGGCTACTGATAAAACTAAACAAATAAAGATTTAAAAACAGATTTATTTATTTTCCAATTTAATGAGGCTCCTTTAAACTGAGTTGAAACAGTTTATAATATTTGAGCCCCTCTTATTGGAGTGGTTGGAATTCAATTTTTTTTCAGCTGTGGTGATTAAGGATATCAAAGGTTGTAGCAAGTCTAAATTTTCCTTCTCCATTGTCATTATGTTTTTTAGGATGCTTTGATAGTGAATTTGAAGACTAGAATGTCAATGTAATACAGGCTCTTCATTCTAGATACATTTCTGTAGTTTGGATAAAAAAAATATCATTAAGTTGCTTATGAAATAAAATTGGATAAGTTCCAAAATCAATAAAAATTTCAGTTGAAGTATTTCATGTTTTACACCAAAAAAGTATTATCTAAAAATATATGATATATGTTTTTGTTTTATAGACTCAAAGAGGGGTGGACATATGTAATGAAGAGGGTCCCCAAATTCTTAAGCCCTAAATCTGACCCTGCCTATTACCTGCCCATGGGGGCCATGAAGGTACCATCTGTGAAGGAAGTATTGTTTTTTATACAGAGAAATCTTCCTACATGATGACATGAATTTAAATGTGCTATTAGATAGGTCTCATAATTTTACTATTGAACTAGCTAGATGCAACCACCACTTCTACCATAACACTTTTTTCTCACACTTCCCACCTGTGGAATTTCCTTCCAAATTTTTGCTTCCCTGATAACAACCATTTTCAAAAATTTAAATGCAATGTCAATCGCCATCTTCTATCTTCTTGAACCCTGTTTCTTTTTTGTCCTCCCCTCAATCCTACCCATTTTCAGTCTTCTCATTTTTTTCACTCCCTGTAACTCCCTGTGTTCTAGTACCATTTTTGCCTTGCTTGAGAGTGAAACAATAAAAAAAAAAAAAAATTTCAAAACATTTAAACTCTGTCTTATACAAACAAAATAGGTAACTTTCTGTCTATGAATAAATTTTGTCTGTGTACACACACTCTCGCATATATTTCAATTAACAGTTCCATAATGATTCATATTTTATTTCAATCTGTCATCTCAAGGGAAAGTCACAATGGAGTCATTTGAAAAATCTCACAAATTAACATAATACCAAAAATCCCATCAGTCTTCATTGATTTTCACTTCCCTTTTCTTTAAATTGTAGCAGAGAACTTGCATACATACATATATATATATATATATATATATATATATATATATATATATATATATATATATATATATATATGAACATTTCATTGAATACAATAGACAAGATGCTTTGATTTAATTTTTTTATACAATTTCTCATGTGATCTAATGTTTTTTTTTCTTTTCGGATGATAAATTATATAAAAACTGTCTAAATGTTCTTTTTTCCAAGCACTTTTGCCTGTACATTTAGCCATTTTCAAGGTTGAAATATATTAACTGTTAACAAGAAATAGTTTGTTGTATGTATGTATTTATATAATGTTTTTATTTTCAAAACAGTGTCAAGATATTGTGTCCATGTTCATAGTTGATATTATTGAGTGTTGGTTTTTTTGTTTTTAGTAATAAGACTTCCATTATCTTTAGCCTTTTTTTGCATGTAGGTGATGCTATTATATTTGTGTTGTCAACAAGTATGTTATGAATAGAGTCCAGTAGGTCTTCATGAGTATTTAAATGAGACCTAATTGAGCTATGGTCAGAAAGGTGTAGTGTGAGTCTTTGTGTTAAACATTTTGTAGTATGGTCTATATAATTATTTATGAATTTTGATTGATTAGGAACACAATTCCTTAATGGACATTTAAATTCATAAATAATATTTGTTTTACTGAATTTTTTTATAAGAGGTGAATTAGTATTTTTAACTATAAGGTTAGAGGTTTTAAATTTTTTGTAATAAATAATCTAATTTTTTTTGCTATTGTCAACTGGTGTTGTACTTTTTTTATTATATAAAAATATTATATAATATTATTTTTATTATATAAAAATGTTATATAAATACATACAACAAACTATTTCTTGTTAGCAGTTAATATATTTCAATTTTGAAAATGGCTAAATGTATAGCCGAAAGTGCTTGGATAAAAAGAACAATTGGGCAGTTTTTATAGAATTTATTATCCGAAAAGAAAAAAATTATTATATCACATGAGAAATTGTATCAAAAAACTAAATCAAAGCACTTTTTGTCTGTTGTATTCATTGAAATGTGCATGAAAGGAGGATTGCTGCCTAAATACACAAATATATATATATATATATATATATATATATATATGCATTAAAGAAAAAGACAATAGGAAAAACTGTTGTTTTAGCTGATGCGTTTCATCCAATTTAGACTTTTTTGAGGCAAATATATATCAGACAATATGTGAAGATTTAGATGATAATGCTGTTATCTCACAATCCTCAGGTTGTAGGAGTCAGCATCTAAGTGTCCACAAGAAACTTTTAGTCACGGAAAGCAGTAACATATGAGTATTGTTTTACTTATATATTGGCTCACTTTTCTATATTTTTTTTATTTCATTCTGAGCATGATGATAAACTACATCCAGCAGCAAGGCTGGTGATTGGAATGTTTTGAGAAGTCTGGAACCACCTCTTAATTGTTGTTTATTCCCAAGTCCAGAGTGGTCACATCTGGTAGGGTCCCAACTCTGGGCAAATAGTTAACCCCCAAACTGAGGTCAAAATACTATGAAAGTATAAAAACAGATTTTTATAGTAAAAAAAATCAGCAATATATTATTGAAAAAAAAATTAGCAGCAATACATTTTTGAAAAGAAATATTTCCAGCTACACAAATGCTCCCAATAAAATTAAATTTTATCATTAAATGACCCATGAGGAGTTGATATGCTGCTAAACTAATATAAATATTTGTTATAGTTTACATTGAGCTCTGTTTTTACACCATCCCTATATATATATAGTTTTATGGTCTGCTATATGTATGGGTTAAAGTATTCAATATCAGTGATAGAGCATATGTAAATATAAAAGTAGACATTGAGGTCAACCACCAGAGGCAACATGCTAAAAAACACTCATCAGTCTGTATGCATTGGGCTTTTGCTCGAATATATATAAAGGTCAGTGATCCATTGTGAGTAGTCTGTTTTATTATTCTAATGGTTCTTTTGGTGGGCAGTAACAGTTATGTTTCAAATTATTCTAGAGGCTATTGAGTGGGAATAATTGTGGATCCAGATGCAGTTTTTTTTTTTTTAATTATTTATAGTGTTGTTTGTTAACTTTTTAATTTATTGTTGGTTATTTTATTGTTGGCTGTTATTATTCAGTTTACTTGTGCTTATGTATGCATTCACACAAACACAAGTAAATGTAATAATAACAATGCATATGGCCTGAAAATTGTGTTTCATATGAAACAGTCTGTTACCTCTGGGCATTGACTTCAATAAATACTTTTATGTTTACATATATTTATATACAGGGTGCGATGGATAAATTATCATCTAAATTACACAAAAATGAAAATAACATTGACATCAGATTTTAATAGATATATTTACCAAAATTACACAAAAATATCTTGAAATACTAAAGAGTAAATTTAATCAATAAAATTGCCATTGGCTTCAATCACAGCCTCCAAAGAACTTTGGAATCTCCTGCAACTATTCTGGACAGTCTCTTGGTTTAATTTGGTGAATGCTGCCATAATTCTTGCCTTCAGTTCATCTTTGAACTTTCATCAAGAAGTTTTGTTGGTCTCTTGCTCAACTGTGGCCCATATATAATAATCAAGAGGGTTGTAGTCTGGGGTAGTTAGGTGGCCAGATTTAAGTGGTGATGTGGTCACAGAAATTGTCTGACAGCTATGATTGGGTTCTCCTGTTTGTGTGGAATGGTGCAGAGTCCTGTTGCCAGACACAGAGTCTTCCAACAGCCACCCTCTTGACCCAGGCAAGCACTACCACCCCAAGGCACTTGATGTAGGCCTGTGTTGAGTCTGAGGCCCTGTGGGAAGATGAATGGAGGCATAATGTCACCATCGTTAGTGACCACAACACCTTCGTAATCACCATTAGACTCATCCAATTCTTTATGAATCCTCTGCACTGTCCTCAGATTGACACCCAAACAATCTGAAATGTGCATATTGGAACTTCTGGTGAAAATGACAAGCAGTACAGCATGCTATTTTCAAATCCCTGGCAGAGTGAATTGCATTATGGTGCTCTTTTTCTTACAGACAGTGCTCAACTGACCCTACTATACTGTGCAGCTGACAAAATTAAAAACAAGCAATGCACATGCATGAAATTAAATTTACCCATCATAACGTGTACTCATTATAAGGAAAGACACAAAATACTCAAAGCTATACAAAGGAAACTACCAACATTAAATAAAGGGAATTTAAATATATTTAAAATTTTTATATCTTCCTTCTCAGGTGCTGTCAAGTTTTGTGAAACCTAACAGATTTCTTCTTCTTTAGGATGTGGGCAATTTTAGCTCTCAACAACTTCCCATCCTTTGTACCTCTCAGTAAGTTTCTTTTTCTTTTCTTTTTTTTTTTTACTCCTCCATTTTACTCTGCTATCTTTGGTTGCTCCATTTCACACTAAATAAACAAGAAAAAGAAAATAATTTTTTTCAGCCTCGTCTGCTTTTTCCTCTTCACTCAAGTAATAATAATAACTTAATGCAGCAAATTAACTCAGAATAGATATGACTGGGTAGGAATAGTGGACTACTGAGAATCATGCAAATGATTTTGATTTCATCCCATACAAACATTGTTTCTACTACTACTTCTATATGCATTCACTCTTCAGGATGTGGGCAAACAAGGTTCTCCACAATTTCCCATTGTAGTTCTAAGCAATGTTTTTCATTTTACTATTCCTCTAATTTCCTTGTTTTGCCATCCATTTATACAAGTTTGTTAGGTAAGTTACTCAGTGTTTGTCTCTGCTCCTCTTACAATTCAATATGACCTGTGAGTGTCAGATTCTCCAAACCCTCTTTCCACATTAATACATCCCAAAAAGTTCAACTGATTCTTTTTGATTTCTAAGTACACACGTCTTTTTTATTCTCCTTTTCCTTAAACCCTTTTTTGCTTACATACTGTGTTGTGTCATAAATATGAAAGGTTATATATATATATATATAAATAAAATAAAATGTAGTTTATTCCAGAGAATAATATGGTGCACAGTTGAGAACACAGACTAATGTAATAAACAGTAATCGTTAACTCTTCTCGCTCACTAAGAGAGAGTGCAGTTTAAATAGTCCAGGCCATCTTGTGGGAGTGTTCAGCTACTCCACACCACTCTGTCCATGATATTCCGAACATAACTTCTGCAGAACCACATCTCTGTTATCTCAAATTTCCTCTTCATCTTTGAAGAATTGTCCATAACTCACTGCCATATAGGAGGATTGATATTATGTTGCACTTTAGCACTTTTTTATTGTTCTAATGAAATTTTCCCATTTTGTGATATTTTACTTAGTATTTAGAAGGCATCTTTTGCTATTCCAATGAGTCTTCAGATAGTCTGTTAGGATTTTGGTGCCACATTTTCCATCATTTTAACAGATGATGAAAAATGTGATGCCGAAATCCTAACAGGCCAATTTTGGTATCCAAAATGTAAGGATGGAGGGCACATTTTATTTATTAAAGCTCTTGAATGCATGTGCCAGTAGATATAATTCACACTGATTACATAAAGCAGAACATTCAAATATATGTATCTACTAAAATATAACATTTAAAGAAATAAAAAATATATATTGGCATAAATACTCGACTGGCATTTACAGTGTCTGGGGGTTAAACAATTCAGTTTAGAAATGAACTGGATTGCCTACACAAATGATTTGATTATAGTATTAAAGGCTTTTTGTAGAAGCAACCACACTTTTCAGAACTAATAAATGCTTCCAAACAACACTTTACAAGTCTGAAATCAGAGCTTTCTCCCAAGACTGGCAACTGCTCAAGGCAAGGCAGTCCATACCTTTCTATACTTGTTATGTCAACAGCATTGAATCAAGCCTATTTCTTGCCTTTGGAAAGAAGGGCATTTCATGTCAAAAGCCATTCTATAATTATTTATATAACAAATATTAAGATGAGCTCCACTCTTTAGACTTTTATAGTTAGAACATGTCATGCTATGTCCATGGAGTCAAATCACCCACATTTTCCCCCTATTCCAATTGTAAAGGTGAAGTTCCACTCAGACAGCTTTTTTTCTAAGAACTGCTACTTTGTGTAGCAGATTACTAATTGCATGCTTTCCAGAACATTAAAAACTTAACATCTTCAAGTCTGGGATCAATTGGGATTAATCTTCACTTCCTAATTTTTCCTCTTATGTTCATATCACATATCTCATTATGTAATCCTCTACTTTGAGTGGCTCATTGGGCCTTGTATTGGGTAAAGTAAAAAAAAGTATTACGTCAATAAAAAAATGACAGCATAGCAAGCAGTGCTCTCATACACACAGCTAAAATTATGCAGGAGTTCTCTGCTTATTTCTGGCCTATGGAATTCTGGCCCACCTCCTTCCTGGATTTGGATCCACATGACTATGCTGTGTGGAGCATTTTCAAAGAGGCCATTCTAACATTCAAGGCAACCATCATGGATGAGTCAAACAAGGTATCAAAGGACTTCATATTTGAGAAGTAAGTTTTCAAATTCATGCTCAATATGTAATTGAAAATAATGGAAGCAATATTGAATAAATAATTCATTTTGATATTATCTCTGAGTTTTTATTGATATCTTTAAGCACAATAAATGAGTTTTGAAGGCCACAGCAGTTTTGTAACTTATGCTTCCCCACACCTGCACAGGATAAATCTTAACACAATTGAACAAATAAGGCTTGAAATTTGTATATGTATTTATTTTATCTATTGATAATATATACAGATGTAGGCCTCCATGTTGAGCCCCTGTGGTAAGAAGTGTCATAAATGAATACTCCAAACACCTTTGTAATCACCATTATACTCATCCAACACTTTCCAAATCTTTTGCACTGTCTTAAGATTGACACCCAGATATTCTGAAATGTTTGTAGTGGAGCTTCTGGTGTGAATGCCAAGCAGTACAACATGCCGTTTCCAAATTTCTGGCGAAATGAATTGCATTATGGGTCTTTTTTCTTACAGATGGGGCCCAAGTGACCCTACTATACTGTGCAGCCAAAAAAAGCAAAAACAAACAATGCACATGTGTGAAATTAAATATATAAAATAGTGACAATTTATCCATCGCACCGTTTACCCAAATACAATAAAAACAATTTTTTCACCCAAATTTAAAATTCCCAATGTATCAAATGCTGTATCTATTTAAAATACTACTGTCCATTATAACATTTGGAGTAATAAAAATGTTGAATTAAAAATAAATCCACTAATTCTTTAAAAATTGCTTTGTTTATGTTTCGGATAGAAAACCTAGTGGATATGGACTAGAGAAAAAAATAATCTGAGTGAAAAGGATGTGCTTTCCTTGCTGGAGGACACATTTTTTTACTAAGATTTCTTGAATGCCCAGGCCAATAGACATAATTCACAATTATTTACACTATTTAGATTGTTTGGATTGTTGTCCTTCTCTTTGTTGCGATATTCACAATGTTTCAGCCGTTGTTTGCTTCGGCCTTCTTCAGGTGATTGGGATTTCAAACTGAACTCATTATTACATCCACGGGAGTAGATTGTTTTAGTACCACATGCCATGCCTCTTCTGGATGCATGAGTATCAGTTATCTCCCTTTAACTTAATTCTCCAAGCTTACTTTTATCTCAGCTGTAGCCAGGTATTGAACTCACATCTCTTTGGGTCAAATCACTGGATTCAACCAATGCGTTTATCCACTGGAACCATGTGTTGTGAATATGACAACAAAGATGAGGACAACAGTCCAAACAATGTAAATAGTGTAAATAATTATAATACCTCATTTCAGAAATCGACAGATAATACGCAATGTTTGATAAATATGGATCATTTGTTTCAATTATAATTTGTCTCCATTATAATAACTACAAGTAATAAAAAAATACATGGATTAAAAATAAATCCACTAATTCTAGAAAAAATATATTTATACACAAAGAAAAACATCATTGAGAAGTCAGAAGCCAGAGTGGAGAATTTCTCTGATGAAATCAAGACCCCACATGTCCCTGACCAATGCATTTTGGAGAGGGATGAACTCTATCAGGTCTACTTGCCCAAGACACTCTACGCATGAAAGACTACCAGCCTATATCTCTGAGATGAGGTATTATGATTACTTACATTATTCAAACTGTTATCCTTGTCTTCAATGCCATATTCACAAGGTTTCAGCTGTTGTATGCTCTGGCCTTCTTCAGGTGATTGGAATTTTAAACTGAACCCTTTATTTTGTCCACTGTCAAATAACTGAGACATCTGGAAGAGGCATCGCACATGGAACTAGAACAATCTATCCCGGTGGATGAAATAAAGGGTTCGGTTCAAAATTCCAATCACCTGAAGAAGGCTGGAACGTACAATGGCGGAAACGTGAATATGGCAATGAAGATGAGGATAGCACTGAATAATGTAAATAATGTAAGTAATGAAAGACTACCTCTGGCTTTCAACCCAGATATGTGGATGGAGCCAGTCAGGTGCTCAGCTGCACACTGACCCTATAACCACACCCTGATGATCATGATGAATTATTGAAACTTCATGAAACCAAAATTCAACTCTGACTTTGGTGAGATTAGTTTTGAAATAATATTAAACTCAAGCCCATCTCCCCAAGCAATATCTCTCCTTCGAGAAAGGGCAGGGCTCATTAACCAGTGCCAAGAGAGAATGTGCCCAAAGGTCTTGAGCAATTTTTTCCACAATATTGCTGTTAAACCCACATTAAAACAACCATGTGTCACATTTGGTAGTGATATGTGCACACTGAAAGAGCCAATCCAGTGCTTTATTTATTGCACTCAAGTGAAAAAAATAAATCCCTGTTTCAATGGATCATAAAACTTGCATTCCATTTAATAGTTGGTTACTCCCCAAGTTGAAATTTCTCCCCTTAGATGTGAAATTCCTCCCTTAGGAGCCAAGCATCTCCTGTTTGAGAATCACTGCGCTGTAATATAATATTGTACTTTGCAATTATTGATCATGATACATTTATTTGGACAGTGCGGCTTTTCTGGCACTAAATCGTTTATCTTCAATGCATTTTAAAAGGCTGCTTTTTTTTTCTTTCAAACATTAAGAAATGAATATCAGGAAATTAATAATACCCTGAGGTATTGCAGATGCTCAAAGCTATTTGGAGGATTCCAGAACTCCAATCAATACAAACTAGATCAGATAAAATCTTTTCTGATCAATAAAAGGAATCAGTATACTGAGAATTATTTTCGGTGGTAAATGATAATCCTGAATTGTGCTTGAAGTTGACATTAAACACTTGTTTTTTTATTCTTTTTTAAGCCTCATGTTTAAACAAATACATATTTTCAATGTTCTAATGATTTGAATAATTTAATTGTTATTTCAAATTCTGTTATTTATGACTTTTTTTATATTTACTTTGCTTAGCTTCATATGACCCAAGGGCAAATGGAAAAAAAAACAAAAAACAGTCCAGCAGATTATGTTCCAAGAGGTGCTTGCATTGAAAATCAGCTTTAAAAATTTGGGTATGCATCCTGATTCAGACTACAATAAATAGGAAACTTGCAATTATCTATAAAATAAGAGAAAAATAGAAGTTACTGTAATCTAAAATTTATTTTAGTCTGGGAAATATATTTGGGTTCAAATTCATGATAAAAGTAAAGGACTCCAAACTCTGTCAGCATAGGCAAAACACAAATTTTGGTATATCACATATAAAAACAGAAGGAATCAAATGTCTTGAAGGTATATGACATATAAAAGGAAGAATCAAATATCACAATGGTATATAGCATATACGATAAGAAGGGGTCAAATATCTTGAAGTTATATGGCTTATAAAAGAAGGGGTCAAATGTCTTGAAGGTTTATGGAATACAAAAGAAGAAGGAATCAAATGTCTCAAAGGTATATGGAATATAAAGAAGGAATCAAATGTTTCAAAGGTATATGGCATATAAAAGAAGAATCAATCAACTGTCTCGAAGTTATATGGAATATAAAAGAAGGGATCAAATATCTTGAAGGTATATGGCATATAAAAGAAGGGATCAATGTCTTGAAAATATATTGCATATAAAAGGAGGAGGAATCAAATGTCTCAAATGCATATGGAATATA
Source organism: Acanthosepion pharaonis (assembly GCA_903632075.3). NCBI lineage: Eukaryota > Metazoa > Mollusca > Cephalopoda > Sepiida > Sepiidae > Acanthosepion > Acanthosepion pharaonis. The sequence goes on along the minus strand of CAHIKZ030001085.1, from coordinate 176,176 downwards.
AAGGAGAAGGAATCAAATGTCTCAAAGTTATATGGCATATAAAAGAAGGAATTAAAAATTAACTTTAAAACAAAGATTTATGTGACTTCTCTTTCCCTAAAAACAGACTATTACTATGCAATTGACTTTGAGAATTATGTATATATTGAGCCTTGCTTTGCTGTGATGTTTCTTGTTGCAAAGTGGTTAAAGCATATCTAGTTCAAAAGTGGTGTTGCCATATTAAAAGGAATAGAGATTTGATCCATGCCAAGCAGCATATATATATATATATATATATATATATATAATGTTCTCCATATTTAAGACATAAACTGTGAGTGATACCTGATAAAGATTGAACCCAGCCTGATGGTCCCTCATTTTTAGGGTGAAACTTGAGTTTCCTCAGTTTTATTCTTTATTTATCTTACATTTTTTTAGGCTCTACTTTGTATTAAGCATTTTTAATTTCCAATTTCATCATAGTTTATCAACTATAACTATGTTTTGTCTGAGCTTTTGATGACTGAATCAAGGCCACCCACACAGCATATGGGAAGCTATTCCAAAGAGTCTTTGTCAATACTTGGCTAACACAAACCACCAAGCTCATGACCTATTGAGCTGTTGTAATCCTGACTCCCCTGCGTGCCCGTGAAACCTGGATACTCTCCCAAAGAGATTTCTGCAAACTTCATTGTTTCAATCAAATGAAACTTTGTCAAATCCTGTGGAACACATGACAGAACTGGATCACACACAATGAAGTTCTCCTCCGTGCATAGATAGAGAAACTAGATGGAGCCCCACCCACCCAATCGTTGATTCAAGGATCAACTCAAAAAACACCTTGTTGAGAACAGAAATCAATCCAGCCAATTGGGAGACAGAAGCTGCAGGAAAAACCAATTGGAGAAGAGCAGTCCACAAAAAAACAACAAAAGAGCCCCCCCCAAAACCCAGAGCTCTCCATCCTCTGAACCTTCCTACCCTCCCATGCAGTGCTGCGGACATATTTTCAGATCCAACATAGGACACATTTCAAATGTCAAGTAGCAGCTGAGTACTCGGCAACGAGTTTTTCTTTTTCTTTCTCTTTTAACTTTTTTCTCTTTTATTTTTTCATCTTTCCCTTCCTCCTTCTTTCTTGCTTTCTTTAAAGTTTAAAATTTTTAATGTACCTATTTATTTTATTTCCTAACTCCTTGCTGTTGACAAGCCTTGCAAGGTAATTGTTGCAGGGTAAAATAGCTATCCATATGGGGTATTTTTGAATTTCCCTTATATGTAATTTATTTATATATATATATATATGAACTGATTTTTCTAATAATTCACCTACAAGTGGAATCTACCCACCTGAAAAAACTAATGTTTGATAGTTTCCACTGTCCTTTTGTTTATTTCTTGCATCTGCTGACGAAGAACTCAGGCATGTTCGAAAATTCCAAACTTGGAACCTTAATTTTCCATTCTTCATTTTTGTCACCTGGTTAATATTAGTAAATCTTTTTTGGTACCCTTTCATTTGACTTTGTTTTATTGACCATTGACCAACTTATCTATTCTATTATATATATATGTATATATATATATAGAAGCACATTCAGAATTTGCAGTCATTAGTATTTACTAAAGTGGAGAAATATATTGAAAATACTTTTGAGCTCCTCCAATACCTATTTCATACTTAAGACGAAACAAAAGACTCATAAAATATTTAAAAATAGAAAAGCGCTCCTTCTGGACAAACCCAATAAATCAAAGTATATTGTTCTACCATCTAACACTCTCACAACTATAATTGAAAAGAATTTATTTAAACCCAACATAAAATTTGTCACAACTCCTTCTACAACAATAAGAGACTTAGAATTTTTATGTTTCACCTTTCTTGGCAGATCTTCTATTATCACAATGTGGGACGATATTTAATAACAAAAGTGATGGAAAAATAAACAAGATGAAAAAGAATCAAAATGAAATTGACTACATATTTAAAAAAAAGTTTAAATTTAAAATTCTCAGCATTTCTTGCTTTCCTTTGTGCACATGTATAGTCACATCAGTGTAAATATAAACTTAGTCTGATGAAGGCCTAAAGGACAAAATATGTCACATAAAAACTTTTTCCATTTTGTCATCGTACTTTGTTCTGCTAAAATTGTTCTTGATATATAACAAATTTATTTATCATTATCCAATATATAATGTGTATATATGTGTAATGGTTATCAAGCTGGTCTTGCTAGATCAGTTACAACTGAGTAGTGAGTTGGATCCTCACTGGGTGCTCCATACTTTGGGCCTTATGCCACATCTAAGCTATGCTTAGTAAATTTTTAGAAGCACTTCAAAATGGTGTAATGGCTAAAAGATTTTCTTGCCAGATTAATTATGACTGAGTAGTCATTTCAATCCTCAATGGGTGCTCCATACTTTTGCCCTTGTGCCACATCTAAGCTACACTTTGAAAATCACCATATTCAGGCACTTTGACATGATGTAATGGTCAACAAGCTTGTTGGATCAATTATGACTGAGCAGTGAGTTCACCTCTCACTGGAGGCTCCATACTTTTACATTCATCCCTGTGTCATATCTAAGCTATGCTTAGAAAATCACCATATCGTCTTGAGAATCTTCAATTAAATCCTACTTTATTTATTTTATTGTTCTTAAAAAAAAGAAAAAAGAATATAAATGCACATTTTAAAAGTAATCCAGAGATTTTTTATTGGCAGAAAATGAAGCGAGAGTGTGGGGAAATGGATCAGAGGAAAAAAAATAATAAGGAAAAGGCAAAAATATTTTGAAAATATAGACAATAATATTTGGTGGGATTGGAAAGACAATCAATTTTGTAGGATGGGAAGAATTTTGTGGGATCGAAAGGGTAAGGAATTTTGTGGGATGGCAAGGGCAAGGAATTTTGTGGGATGGCAAGGGCAAGGAATTTTGTGGGATGGCAAGGGCAGGGAATTTTGTTGGATGGCAAGGGCAGGGAATTTTATGGGAAGGGCAGGGAATTTTGTGGGATGGGAAGGGCAAGGAATTTTGTGGGATGGGAAGGGCAGGGAATTTTGTGGGATGAGAAGGGTAAGAAAATGGATGAGCAAGGCAAGGGATTTTGTGGAATGGGAGGAGGAAGGGCAGGGATTTTTGTGGAATGGGAAAGGACAGGAATTTTTTAGAATGGGAAGAGTAGGGGATTTTGTGGGATGGGAGAGAGGAATGGAATTTTGTGGGATGGGAAGGGCATGGAATCAGATGGTTATCCTTATTTATTTTTTTTAGTCATTTTTTTTTTTAACAAAAAAATAAAATCAAACCAAAAAAAAAAAAGCCAGAACATGAGGATATCCTCCACCATCTCTCCATCACAAAATTGAATATTACCTTAAAAATCAGTATATATTTTCTTTTATATAAGCATCTAGTATTTGGCAGACAAAAATGGTACATTATGTTACTGCTTATTATACAAAATTGATCCCCTACTTTGGGTCATATAAAATTTGTCATCATTTTCCACTCTACAAGCTTTATCCTTACAGATGAAATATTGCTAGCCTCTTACTACTCTGTCCCTGTTTTCATGCCAAATGTTCAAACAAGCTACATTCCTTAGTTCTGCCATTTCACACTATCACAGCTTGAACCTGTCATGCAAGAATCATCATCATTCCCTTCATATTCCATTGGTATGGAGGAAGTTCTACTCAGATAGCTTCTTTCCGAGAAATGCTACTTTGTGGAATATCCTCCCGAAAGGTCTTTCCTCGATCACTATGATTTCAAATCTTTAGTTGTATTTGGTAATTAATTGCAATGTGAACATTGTGTGAGGGATCTATTTACTACTTCTTTATTATATAAAACTGATCACCTACTTTGCTATATGAACATCTGTTGCATTATGGCTTCATCTGACAATTTGTATTGAAGCAAATTTTTAACCATTGGGCAAGGTCACTATGCTAATTTCACAAGCCAATACGAATGAGTTCCTTCATCACTAGTTGCTACATTTATTTGGCCTTGTACCAGACTAGGTTAAGCTTAGTAAATTTTTACTGAATTTAATTTCTTGTGAAACCAATCAAAAGAGGCACCATATCAGAAAAGATGACAATGATTGAAATGAACAAAAGCATAGGTCAGGGTAATAGCATTAGTGGAAGGCTATAGACACACCCATATGGCAGAGTGCCTGTGGTTGGAGGTGGTTGCTCGGATGTAGGTTATTAATCAATAAAATCATTCTTCATTGGATAATCTCCAAAGCAGTTGTAATGGAAAGATTTCAGGCTGCCTTGTTCACATGTGGAATGAGATATCAGGAGACACAAAAAATTTAAATTAGGGACTGGTTTTACAGAAAAAAGTAACAATATTTATATAGTCTGGCATAAGGCCAATTTATAGGAAATAAAGGTAGGAAGATTGTGTTGTTCCAGTTTTACAAGGGAAGTAACTTCAGTTTTTGAAAATTACTCTTTGAAATTCTTAACTCTGGCACCATTAGCAAATATGTAACTATCTCAGCCACTTTTTCTTCTATGTGTCGTGTCACTTCAGGACATAGGCGGTCATGGCTCTCCACAATATCCTATCCTGTGTCTTTAGCAGCTTTTCTTCCTTTGCTAATGCTCCCACCCACTGTTCTGCCATCCATTCCCATAAGCTCATTAGGTAAGTGGCTTGCTGCTTTCCCCATCTTTCTTACTTTCAGTATACCCTGTGAGGGTTAAGTTTTTCCTCATTATGTGTCCATTGAATTTCAACTTTCTTTCCCTGATTTTTAGTATAAGTGTTCTTCCTGTTGTTATTTTCTTTAAGACTTCTTTGTTACTCGCTCCATTGGAATCTTCAGTATCTTTCTCTACAACTATGTTGTGCTCTAATTTTCTCCTCATCTGTGGGGAAATTGCCCAGTAATCACTGCCATATAAGAGGATGGATATCACATAGCAATCCATTACTCTTTTCTTTGTTTCTAATAAATTTTTTTCATTTCTCAGCACCTTGCTTAACTTTTAAAATGCTTCTTTCACTAATCCAATGCGTGTTCAGATCTTGGTATCGCATTTTCCATCCTCTGTTAAAATGCTTCCAGATATTTAAACTTCATCACCTGCCTGAAGTTGACATCTTCAATTTGTAAGTAGCATCTCATGATCATACTTTCTGTCATCTTGCAGTTGATGGTTAGTCCTTTTATTTTGCTTTCTTCTACCATTCTGTCTAGGAGGTCCTGTAGTTTTATTTCCAAGTCAGCCATCAACACAGTGTCATCTGTGTATCTTATATTGTTAACTCTTTAGAGACAGAGACTCATTTGGAGTTTCAGTGCCAAGAGTTCCCTTTTCACATGCTCTCACTTGTAACACAAAAAAATTGATTTGAAATCACAGAACACAGCAAACTATCATAGAAACCACCATTAAATGGCCCAAATGGGCAAGAAATGCAAGAAGCAATCTGATTGGTCGATATGAAGACCAACCAGCTAATCTTGAGGCTTGTATTATCAGGCTGACAGATCGGCCCAGTTGTCTTCTTTATCATTTTACTTTTCGGCTGATATATTGGCTCTGTTGTCTCCTAAGGGTTAATATTAATTTTAAATCTACCAGTAATAAATCATATTAGGGTCCCCAGTTTCTTTCAGGATAGAACCACTGTAGAAGTTGAATAAATCTAGAGAAAAGACTCATCCTTATCTCATATCCCTTCTTTTTTTGTGTAGCTACTCAATTTGTTTTTTATCAGTATGCAGGCAGTTTACTCCCAGTATAACTTCTGGATCTCACTTAACATAAATATGCACTTAGGACAAATAATTAAATTAGAGGTATAAAAACTGTGTTGTTCCAATCAAAGTGTAGCTGCTGTGAAAATAAGCATTTGAAATCTTTGACCAGTGGGCTGCATGTGATGTGGTTCATCATAAGGTAGGCTGCATGACTAAAAAATATACTGTGTAATTTTTCCTTGAAGTTGCAACAGTTTCAATACAGAAGCCCATATGCCTTAGAAATGGGGAAAAGTTGATTTTTTGGCGGGGAGAAAATAGTTTCTGATAAATAAAGAATTGAACTCTTGGTATTATAATATCAGTGATGACAATGTGAATAACACACACTACTGAGAGTGATTTGCTTCTAATTTATTTATTTGAAAATAATCTTTTTTTTAATAAAAAATATATTTCTTCTCCAGAGAAAAAAATATGTGTTTCCAAATCCTAAAACAAAAGGCATTTACATGTATGATCTTCCATAGTAAAAAAATTGCCAATAGTTTAAAATGATGAAAATGTTACCTTAACAAAAGTTTACAAATTCAAGCCACATTTTATTTAATTATCTTCAGGTGCATGCTGCTAGTGTAGCGACCATGTTTACTCTGTAAAACTGGTGCACTCAAACTTTGATCCCGGGACCACAACAGTAACAACTGTAATCCCGCATGAACAGAAGGTAGTGTGACAGACCTAAAGATATATTATGGTGAAAGTGTAGATATTTTTTTTTTACTTATATTTTTACATATATATATATATATATGTGTGTGTATATATATATATACACACACACAAGTGGATCAATAAGTCTGTAGACTGACTTAGTTATTAGCTGAATTTTTATCCAAAAAATGTTTGATCTTAATAATCTTGAACATTAATATTTACCAGTGAATTAAATGAATTGACAAGGAAGGAGATTATATTAGAAAATATTTGTTCTGTAACATAAACATTATTTCAATCAAGAAGTTACAAACTTACTGATGTACTTATCTACCAGGTGTATCAGCAATATTGTCCAATTGTTAGATTAAACACTGAAACATTGTATCTTAGAAATGATTAAAGATATCTTACTGGAATTCTCTGTGGTTTTTATAACACTATTGGACTCTAATTTGAACAATAAGAATGTATTTAGCTCTAAGTTGAAATGATGATCCCACTTTTTGTTGTGACCTCCTGATACAGTTTTCCTTTCTACTGTTCCCTCTTTTTTTAAATTTATTCACCATTCTCTTGATGGTTCTTGAATAGACTTTGAAGATGGAAGCCAGAGTATGAATGTTGGTACCATTACTGAAGACCTGAATCTTTTTCCTCCCACCATTGCTCAGTTGGGAAGACCTAGTGCTGACACAAAATGATTTTAATCTGTTCTTTTTCTAGCTGAATAACTCAAATAGTTTTTCAGTGATTCCAATGACAAATGGTATCAAGATGGCTGTCTTATTTGAAAACTTGGAAAAAAGAAACTCAATTAGTTTAGTGTTTTTTTTAGATGATAAACAATTATCCCAGGCTGTTACACCCAATATATGGATGTGTGAGTTAAACTGGGTAACATTCATGAAAATCATTCTCATTCTGTTGTTCATGAATCTGAATCTGTAATGCCTATCCCTGGGATTGAACTCATAATTACTATGTCACATAACTCATGAACCAATACTTTAATCAACTTGGCTATTATCTTGTGGGTTTCCTGACAAAGGGTGCCAAGCACAAGAGCTGAAACATGATAACAACAACAAAGATAAAGACATTATGTAAATAATGTAAATAATTTGGTTTAGTTGAACAATTAAGATCATCTCTGGTTATTATAAATGTCAGATATACCATTTCGGCCAATTGCTCTCTGGCCATCTTCAAGTGCCCATTATTTATTTGACCAATAAGAGATATCTTACCTGTAGATAATTGTGTTATTTTACTGGTTCTTCCTTGTTCTTTCTAAACCAGACTTTATTGTTTAACTATTTGATCCAGGGATTGAACTCATGACTACTTGATTAATCAACATCTACCACACCACCATCCCAAAGGACATCAGTGGTGTATTTTTGGAGTTTTTAAATCCAATGTCAGATAATGTCAGCATTTGGTTATGGCTGAGTTGTACTGCTATTTGATAATTTTTGCTTAATTTTGCAAGAAATTAAAAGAATAACAAATATACAATGAAGCTTTTAGAAAGATCATTTGAAAAATGAAAATCTTGAAACAATATTTTTTTCTTAAATTATTGTCTGTGAATGGACATGAGTACTTGGGAGAGATAGGGTAGTTGTTTTCCATATCCTTCTGCACAGTTCTGAATCCAAAATTATCTCTTCCCATAGACAGGCTGCCACCCAAGGCTAAAGAGATCAGTCTACCCTGCAATATTATGTAGCAGGCCGTTTGTACGTATTGTGAGACAAACACATGTGGTCTCCTGAAATGGGGCCCACTACAAACATGGTGGACTCTCCTGGAGTATGAGCCTGTCAACAGAAATGTAAAAGGAATGTGAAAGAAAACAAAACTGGTGTGTGTATGTGTGTGTGTATATATATATATATATATATATATATATATATACACACACAAACAGGTATATGTGTATTGACATACAATAAGGGTTATGACTGACAAAGACGAGTGTGTATGAATGAACATGGAAAGTTTGTTGTCAGAGTATGTGTAAGTGAATATGAATGTCCATATGTACGTGTGCATGTGTAATGTTCAGGTGTGTTTCCCAAAGGAAACATATAGCGACCCCCCCCCACAAAGGGGAAGATGCAAATCTTCACTAGAGATTTACATCATGGTATATCAGCTGAAAAGTGAGAAGAAAAGAGAACAAGATCAGTTCTCACCAAGTATATATATATATATATATATATATATATATATATATATATATATATATATATATATATAGTCAATTGAAAGTATCCCCAAGTAGTGGTTTTAAAATTAGGAAATTAAGGATGATGTAACTCTGGCAACTCTTCATAACTGGAGGGAAAAAAAGATCCATACTTTTCCCAAGTCCTTCAGTCAGTTAAGTGCCGTATGCAATACATGTTTGGGCGATCAGGTATCTTTCTATTCATTACTGACTCAGCAGAAGATTCCCCAACAGTAGGTTGCCATTTCTTTCTACAATAGACTGGTTGCCAACCAAGGCTATGAGACCTAGTCTCTCCTTCTGTTCAGCTCATATCTTAGAGGAGAAGAGATGGATTTGTGTCTAAGTGAATGTAACAAACATGACTGGAATTCGAACTCAGCTCTCTAAGTTTTCATTCCAAGCCATTATCCATTATACGATATTGCTATTGTTATTAAAAGGCTTTCATATGTGAGTGTTTAAATACATTTTTCCAATTATTATATTAATATGTAGTAAGTCTGGAGGAATTAGTTGATTACTTAATAATAGAGAACTGGTCACACTTTATGTCCAATATAATTTTATATATTTAATTGTTCCATAAAAAATAACGGTATATTTTAAGTCCTTTATTTCAATGCCATATCCTTTCAGAACATATTCAACTTTCCACAGATTTCTTTTCTTTATTATCTGTAAATTGCCATCCATGATGTCTTGACCAGGTCGGTGTATACTATCTCTGAACTCCACCTGAGTGGGAGCCTATGGCAGTTTTTTGTGTCCCACCCAATCTTATCAACATTTGCTATATACATTTATATATATCACAAATAAAACTAAGAACAACTGACTATTAAAGAATGAAAATTTTTTGCAGATTTTTACATCATTCTGGGGTCATTCTTTTTTGTCCAAATCTGTGAATTTGTTTTGCTCGTGCTAAGTCTCGATAAAGCAGTATATAAAATTCACTATGTTTTATCCATAATGTTGAATGGGTTAAAATTTTTCAACTTTTTAACAAGAAAAATCTCAAGTTGTTAAAATTTCAGCAAAACATTGTTGATTTATTTAATTCATCTATTACAACATGTCTCTAATTCATAATTAGATACACTATATTTATTTTCAGTCTTTTTACTCAAATTTCTCACCTCTATTGCATATGATCCATTATTGTACATAACTATGTTACAATGAAATTTGTATTTTATATGAATATTACCTTATGAAAATTATGATGTAGTAGAGTGGGGGCCTCTATATCATAAATTCAGTGGTTGAGGGCATAGATAGGGTAATGGTTTCTCATTGCCTTCTACACAGTTTTGAATTCAGAGTAGTACTTCTCTTAGATAGGCTACCACTAAAGTAGATGTGGGGGGGGATTCACTTACATCATGGCAGCAGAAATTAGCCTTGTGTTCATGGTGATAAAAGCATACTTGTCTGGGAATAAAACATACAGAAATAACAGGAAAATCATGGTGAATTGTATGTTAATTTTATACAATTTATATTTTTGTGTGTATTGGTGGGTTTATTTTTTATGTTACAATAGTTTTATGCTACATGTGATAAAAGAGAGAATTTACTCTATAGTATTACAAGTCTTATCACAGAGACAAGTTCGCTACATGTTGCCCATATCAAGGTTCATGGTAAAGAGACTGAATTTAATGTCTTTTGGCAGGATGTCTATTTCTGACAAGAACATTTTAGGAGCTTTATTACTATTTTTAATTTTTATTTAAATTATTTTATATAAAGTTTTTTGTTATTGTTTTATTTTATTTATAATTTTCATTATTATTATTATTATTATTATTTTATATTTTATTTTTATTTATAATAATAATAATAATATCCCTACAAACATTGTTTGATGGTTAAGACTTAAAAAATCTTTTTTCTCTCTATTTTCTTTCACATGCTGGCTCAGCCAATCAAAATTGACTTCCTTATTTTGTCTTGCACCTGACCTCAGGAAGTTTGAGCAGAGATACACTTCCTCTAAAAAATAATAGACTTCTAAACTATTATTTAATACCTGAAGCTGTGGGATAAAGAAATGGATTCATGCTTTTCACATTTGTGCGAAAGTGAATGTAACAACCTACACTGGAATTTTCTCTCTGCTTAGTAATTTCTCTTTCTCTGCTAATAATCATTATACTAACAGCATATCCACAAAATCCATGAAGTAGTAAATATATTTCAATAAATTTCCTTAGTAGGAAGGAGAGTTTTTTCCTTAAAAGTCAAATATAAAATGCTTATTAATGCAGATGACTAAAATGTTTTACACAAAATGTTTAATTAGTGTGCAGTCTAGCAAATAAAGAAATTGGTTGCAAAGAATTTGAAAGGATGGGCATTCTTAGCAATTTTCAGTAGAAACACATCTCTGTCACTTCAAAGGCTTACAGCCACATCACATTGAAACACCAGTTGTCGTATGATCACTGAAGTTAAATAATATCAAGTCTGGTCAGTACCTAGATAGACGATTGTTTGAGAATACCAGGTGCTATGAGCTTGGATGTGCAGGTGATGTAATGGATAATGTCTCAGAATTTTTAATCAGGGAGCAAAGTTCCAATTCAAGTTGGGTTTGTTATGTTGCCCTGTTGCTATGTGCTTACTTTGGTCCGTCTCAGGTAAGCCCATTTTGCACCAATCCTGCCCACCACATTGTGTTTCATTATCCACAGGACTCCTCTCTCTCTCTCTCTCTCTCTCTCTGTTATGTCTGTGAAAGACTAAAGTTACTGGAGTTCCAATTCCTGTTGAATTCGTTATATTCAATTATATGCAAATACCTTGGGAAAGGTCTGAAGCCATTTCTTCTCTCTTCAGCTATGAGTACAATTAATAAGACTTGGATCACTAAAACCATTATTATCCCAAAATAAATAAAATTGTGTACAAAATATTTAAATTTTGGCATTAAATAAGCCATAGAGGTTTTGATATACTGCTAAACAAAAACAACCAAGCAACTTACAAAAGAAAATGTACCTTCCAATAAACTGGAATCAAACTTGTATTCTCTTTTCCAATAAGGGAACCACTTTTAAGATAAGTTTGCTTAACCAATTGGTCACAAGAAGCCATCATAGCAAAGCAAGGCTTAATATATATTAAAAAAAAATCTAGTAAAGTGGATTAAACAGGAAAAAACAACTATTTAACATTGATCCATTTACATAACTGCAACATGTCACTATCAAGTAAAAACACCATAATTTTCAAATTAAATTCTCCTTCTTCTATGTGTCATGTCCCTTCAGGATGTTGTTCTCCACAATTTCCTTTGTAGTTCTTAGTAACTTTTGTCTTTTTTATAATCTCTCTTGATCCCTTTTTTGCCTATCATTTACTTATTAGATGGGTCATGTGCTGTTTTCATCTGTCAACCTTGCCTTCAATATGTCCTGTGATTATCAAATTTTTCAATCCCCCTTTTCTCATTATGTGCCCTAGAAGTTTCAGCTGTCTCTTGTATCACTAAAGCATTATCATCTTCAAAAAATCTTACAATCTAAAAATATTTTCTGTCTTTAAATAACCTGCAAAGGGTTGATAGGCCATAAAAAAACAAATCAATCTGTCACTGCAAGTCTTTTCTTCATCTGTGAGGAAATTGTTTAGTACTTATTACCATATAGGAGATTAGGTATTACCATCTGATTTTTTGTTTCTAACAATATTTTCCTTTCTCTTGATTTTTTGCTTAGTTTACATAAACTATCTTTACAGATCCCCAACCTGAAGAGTGGCAGGAAAATGACTTATCTGCAAAACCATTATGCTGCTTTTTTGGATATATGATGAAATTAACTTCCAAGGAGGTTTTTTATGTTTGAAATTACCTGAATTAGTCACTAGTATTTCTTTTTGGTTTAAAAAAAATATTGATGGATAAAACAGATTTAATATAAAGAAGGGTAATTATTATTGATTTTTAACTGGCATTTATTTATATATTCAGGCTGTCAATCTATGGCAAGAAGTTGAAAGGACAAGTGATTTGTGAATATTGACACATTATCAATCATTATTTAATAATAATGACCGAAACACTTCATTTTATAAAAATAAAATAATGCGACTGAAAGTAAAGCTAAATTTAATATTTTGTTTTAATTTTTATAACATTTTAAAAAGACTATTATTGCTTTAAAGTTTAAAATCTATCATTGTTTTGATTATACAGGGGGTCCACAAAATTTTCAAAAAGTCATTATGAAAAAATTAGAAGAACTAAATTTTTGTTGCATGTGACTCTGAGAGAACTAGAAGTCCTACCAGGATTCAGTATTGGTAGCCACAACCTTAACATAAGGTATGGAGATGATACAGGGCTGATAGTAGACACAGAAAGTTACAATAACTTCTGCAGAAGGTAGGGAACGAAAGCGAGAAGAAAGGATTAAACATCAACTGCAAGAATACAAAATGCATGGTTGTTAGCAACAGGATGAGCCCAAAGTGCAAATTGTAAATAAGAGATAGCAAAATCAAACAAGTGCAGAAATTTAAATATCAGGGAAGTGTTTTAACAGAGGATGGAAAGAGCGACACTGAGATCTGAAGGCTTACTGGGATAGCCAAGGAAGCATTCCAAAAAGCTAAGCAGAGTACTAAGAAATAGGAAAATTTTTGCTAGAAATAAAGAAAAGAGTACTAAACTGTTATGTGATCATCTGTCCTCCTGTATGGCAGTGAGTGCTGGACGATCTGCTCAAAAATGAAGAGGACACTTGAAGCAATGTGGTTCTACTGAAGGATGTGGAGGATACCTTGGATTGAACATGTGATTAACGACAAAGTTTTAGAGAAAATTGAAACAAAAAGGAAACTAATAGTTAACATCAGAAAGAGATAGTTGAGGCCTCTAGGGCACATAATGAGGAAGGAAGGCTTGGAAAATCTGATACACAAGGGACAGAGAGAGGGCAAGAGGAACAAAGGAAGACAACAAATAACATATTCAATGAGCTTGAGTAAATTGATAGTGGAACAGGGCTTAGGAGAAATAACAGAAAGACAAAGTTTATTAAGGGACAGGATGTTGTGGAGAGCCATGACCGTCTACATCCTGAAGGGACATGGCATATAAAATAAACGAATTAATAGTTTTATTAATGTTATATTTTTATTGTTTCAGACTACACTTAAAGAATTACTAGAGCTAAAGAAATGAATATATGTCCTTTGTGCAATGAATGGGACTCAAATATAAATTTACTATTTTGAGGAGGCACAGTGAAGTAATGGATAGTGGCTTAGATTGAAGAATTGGAGAGACGAGTTTGAATTCCAGTCAAATCCATTACATTCCCTTACATGCTAATACCCTTGGGAAAGGTATGTATCCTCTTCTATTCCCCCCAGCTATGGACAAACTGGGTTGTATAGCCTTGGATTGCAGCTGGCCTACTGCAGAAAGAAATGGCAACCTACTGCAAAAAAAATCTGCCTCATTAGTCATGTATTGAAAGATACATGATCGCCTAAGTGTGGTATCATGCATGGCACATAACTTACTTATATAAACTTTACTATTTATCTCATGTTAACATTTCAACAGGATTTCCATTGTAATTTTAATACATTTTTCTATATTTCTTATGACTTTGTGGACACCCTCTATATTTAAAAAATACTTTTGTTTCTAACAATATTTTTCTGTTTTATTCATTATTTTTATTAATTGTCATGTATATCTTATATTTACATGTCATAATAATAATAAGCATATACATTAATAATAATATTTTAATGATATTAATAATATTTTTAATTAATATCAATAAACATATAAGTTGGCCAGAAAGTCCTCACTCATAGAAAGAAAACAATGAAATTTTCTGGAGCAACACCAACATTTATTCTTCAAAATGAAGTCCATCATGTTCAACAATCTTCTGCTAACAATTAGCCAGCATTTGAATCTGTCCCAGATACCAGTCTGCTGGCTTTGAATAAAAAATCTGTGAACAAGCTTCCTTCACATCATCAATTTATAAATCGAACATGTTTCACTTTTATTAAAGCTTCATCAGAGAATGGGATATAGAGAAAAAGAATGGAAGATACAAAACTCTGGCATTTTTAATTTTTGTATTTGTTTTTCATTGGTTCAGCTGACTTGAAGTGCATTTGTCTTGTCAAGCAACATTTGTGTGTATAATTTATGTAAGTGTATCATATTTCTAGTTTGTCAATGCAGGATCCAGATGATTATATAGATTTGTGTGTGTGTGTCTAGTAGGCATTTCTATTTATGTTTGTTGATTTGGGGATGTTTTTGTGTAACACCAGTAGTAATAGTAGTAGATAAACATATATTAGATTCTTTAAGTATGGATTTTATAAAAGTTTGTGATGTAATATAGTGTGTTTGATCTGTGTTCATATATGGTAAAGTATTTATCAGGATTCCCTCAAAGTATTTCCTACGTAAAATATTATGTTCTTTTTTAATTAGGGTGTGAATTTCATATACATATAAAAGCCATATTCAGCCAATAATTGCTGAAAAATAAATTTCACATAGAAATGTCACATGTCACAATAGATTAAATAGATGTGAAATGAATGATATCCAAATTGTCACCCTCACCCCATTAATTTTCCCTAATTCTAGTTAATCACTGATATGTGTGTCACCAAAGCTCTTATTCTAATCTTTGTCGATTTTATCTTCCTGTTTTGGCTAAGGTTTCTCATTTCTTTTTCAGGTATAAAATTTATCTGGTAGAACAAGGCACCGCAGACTAAAAATTGGTACTCACTGCTGGACACTGTGATGATAAGATTTAGTATGATCTATCATAGTGACTCTCTCAAACATCTGAGGCAGACCAAAGAATATCCAGGTAGAAATATAGAGAGAAAACTGACAAAGGTAAGAATTTTAATCTGAATAACTCATAAATTAACAAATTGTAAAGTTCCACAAAAGATGAAAAAAAAATAATAAAGGATGAAGAACTGGAAAAAATCCAGGCATACATCTGAAATATAGTAAAAAGCATCTTATGAATATGTATAAAATGTGAAGTGCCTAATGAATGTATCATGTCAGCTATGTCTTGTATGTGTAAAATATAGAAAATAACAGACTCAGAAATAAAGAAATATTAATGGAAAGAACAGGTATAATTCTAAGAAATAAAAAAAGGTAAGCATGGATCACATAACAGACTAAGATAAGAGCTGTAATGGTCATGGTGAGAATAGCTGTTTCCATACAAGAAACATTTGGCATTCTTCGATCAAACAGCACTACTGTCAGTTGAAATTCATAAAATCTTTCTCTTAGAAAAGTTTTTTAGGAAAATAGACATTTCCTGTCCACTGTTATTGCTCTTTCTAGTTTTAATGGGGGTTTCCTTTCTAACCTTTTGTTTAAAGTAGCAAGGAAAGTGAACATCTTGATAATTTTCTCTTTTAGTTACAGGTGCTACCTATTTTTGTTGTTGCTGTTAGAAGTTTTCAAGTGATGTGGATTATATGCCATTTTGGGCACATAAACATATGAATATACAAAATAATAAAGAAATGATGGCAAAGTGTAATAACATATGAAAAAGGTAATGGTGAAATTAGCCA
This sequence comes from Acanthosepion pharaonis, assembly GCA_903632075.3. Lineage (NCBI taxonomy): Eukaryota > Metazoa > Mollusca > Cephalopoda > Sepiida > Sepiidae > Acanthosepion > Acanthosepion pharaonis. Next base: position 159,869 of record CAHIKZ030001085.1, on the reverse strand, counting down.
TTTCCATACAAGAAACATTTGGCATTCATTGACTGAAATGTTTGCATTACTGTTGGTTGAAATTTTAAAAATTGTTTTCTTAAAGCAGTTTTTCAGGAAATTGGAATTATCTTTTCCACTAACTTTCACTTTTTCTAGTTTTGATGGGAGTTTCTTTCTTAACCTTTTCTATAAGGTAATATGGAAGATCAACATCTTGATTATATCAATCATTATTTTCCTTTCTCATTACAAGTGTTGCTTATTTAAGTTATTGCTGTTGGATGTCTTCAAGTGATGTGGATTTTATTATATGGTAAAGGTCTTTGTGATTTTGTAGTGCCAATCATTAGAATGATTGTTTTCTTTAGGATCTAAAGGATTAGTTTTCTTGAAGCTATTTTTAATCTTTGACAAAATGGTTGTATTCAGATGGTAGTTTAGACATTTCTGAAGGGGTTGGATGTCATCCATGACATTCATATTAGAGTCTCAGTCTGCCAAAGTTATTTAGGAACATGACTCAAGAATTTAATATTTTGGTTTCTTAACATCTTGTAGTCTTGGACAAAATTATCACAAGCACAGTTTATTCTATGTTCAATTTCCTCATTTCCTATAATAAATTTATTATAACTGATCCATACACCAAGGTATTTGAAGTGTTAAGAATTTATCAATTTCAGATTCTGCATTTTTATAATGAATTCAGAGTACAATCATTACTCTCATTCAAATTGCAGATCTGTTTTTGAAACATTTATCTGAACTCCTACTTAGTGGAACGCCTGGTAAAAGTCATTAATAAATAAGAAAAATATCGGATTTTTTTTATAGTAGTTTTGATATATATCAGCCAGAATTCATTGTCTTTATAAAGCAAAATGTATAGACAATGGTGATAGGGTCAACAAATAATAGATTTAGCAAACAGGTTTATTTTTTTGTCACACTGAATAAACCTGGAGAAAGGAAAATAATGATATTATAAAGATATTTACTTTCCACACTAAACAAAAGGTTAGGAAGTAAACTCCAAAAATAACTAAAAAAAGCAAAAGTGGAATAGAGACGTCTAATTTCCCAAAAAGCTACTTTAAGAAAACATTTTTAAAAATTTCAACAACCAACTTGTGTGTGTGTGCATCTCCAGTATTGATTGATTAATTGTTTTTCACAGCTTATCAACCTTTTGCAGGTTATTTAAAGCCAGAGAATATTTTTAGATTGCAACAATTTTGGGGGGATAATAATGATTTACTGGTACAAGTCCTACTAATTAACCCATAGCTTGGAGGGGAAGAGGTGGATCCATATCTTGACCATGGGTATTTGTACATAAGTGAATATAACAAACCCAACAGAAATTGGAACTCGGCTTCCAATTCTCAATTTCAAATCATTATCTGTTACACCATCCACATATCCAAGCTAACAGCATCCAGTTTTCCCAACTGATCACCCATCTAAATACTGACCAAGCTTAATTTCCGTGATCATACGAGAACCAGTATTTGAATGTGATGTGGTCATAAGCTGCATCTCCAGGTTCATTCAGTGCGACAAAAGGATAAACTTGTTTGCTAAATCTATTATTTGTATAGGAAAGCCATTTTGTTTTGAAGGCATTAAAATTTACAAGTCATTCCAATAGTGATATAGTCAACAAATAATAGATTTAGCAATCAAGTTTATCCTTTTGTCACATTAGATGAACCCAGAGTCTGATGAAGGATCATCTTCTTTCAGACTTACAGAGGTTCACTTTGGCATTGTAGCATCTTACGGTGTTCAACAAATGTATCCCTACGGTAATTTATCTTGTGTTCAATTTCCTTATCGGAATGCTAGATTTAGAAATTTGCCCTATGGATTCTGATGAGAAAAATTATCTAGCACAATACAGTTAACCAGCAGTAGACCTAACAATTGATTCAATCTAATCACTCTACTACATGTCAACAGAAAACATGAGCTCAAGAAGTCATAAAGTTTTGTTTTCCTGAAGGTTAGCATCAGCCTTATTGATGACAGGTAGAAATCTCTATGGTTGATTAACTGAAAGCCATTTTGTTTTGGTTAATAATTTGCAAATCATTCCTTGTCTCAGTTAATCATTGATTAGAGGTCTTTTTTGAGAGCAGTTGCCTGTTTTACTTTGTTGGATCTGTCGGACTTGCTGCTAAGACAGGAGTCTGACAAGGCTATTTAAGAACATGACTTGAGTTTCCAGATTAATGTTTTGGTTTTGGTAGCAATTTACAATGTTGGACATCACTACTTCTAGCATAGCCTATTCTATATTCAATTTCTTTTTCGCTTAAACTAAATTTATAACTGATCCATACACCAATGTATTTGAAATGTTTAGTAATTAAACATCTTTAATTTTTATGATGGATTCATGGTGTCATCATTGCTTTTATACCAATTCCTGGCCATTGTTCCTGTTTTGAAAAGGTTTATTTTGAGTCTTATTTTTTGGAACGGTTGGAAGAGAACCTTGATTTTTTTTTGTTCAAGATCATTCTTATTCCAACTACAAATATCCATGTTATCAGCATATCCCCCCCCTGCACCCCACTCATCATAATTATACTGGCATCAGGAGGGAAAGCCAGATTGCTGTCTTCTATTAGTTGATTCATTTGGGATGTAGTATGAAATATCAGTGCCTATCTCTACATATCTATGCTTGTATATGTTCAGAGCATAGTCTAGTAAGAAATTAAATAGACAAAGGCTCTCATTTCCTAATTGTCATACTTTTGATGAGGTTTGTAATGTTTCTGTATCAGGGTCCACGCCAGATATGTAAAATTTTATGAACTGATAAGGTTCCTCTATTAGATTGATGTATTCAGTGGATTCAGAACTTAGAAAGCAGTTTCTAATGGATGAAAAGAGTAACTATCTATTGATGTGGTTATACACTGGTGTGAGGTCAACATAGCAAATATGTAATTTTCTATTAGAGAGGTAAGCAATTTCCTGGAGTTGATTGATGACATATATGCCATCATTATATCCTTTACCAGAGCAAAAAACGAAACTGATTTTTGAAGAGTTGACTTTCATAAAACGATGAGAATCTAATTAATGTTCATTAATGTTCACCAGGATGGATCCAATTGAGATACCTCTATGTGTGTTGTTCTTGAGGGCCATCTATTTGTTGCCATAGTGCATTAATGAGTGATAAACCACACTTTTTTGAGATGCATTTCTGATTCCAATCTTTCTTCATACTGAATTCTGTCAGAAAGTAAACTATTTTCAAAAGTTCAGCTTCAATGTCAAGTGATACTTTCTTTCCTAGATTTTTAATAGCTTTCTTAATTTCCTCATCACTAGGTTCATTATTGTTTGTTTGAAGGCAGATTTTTTAATGATTAGATGTATATGTTCTATTTCTGTGAGCATTTTTAGTTTAGTGTGGTTAGGGTCGAAATGTGACTCAAAATGTTTTTTGATATCAGAGCATTTCTTCTGTGTTGGCTTTGATTGTATGATGTTATCACATGGTTTTTTGCTCTTTTTTATCATTTCACCCCAGACAAGGCAATAAAGCCACTAAGATGCAAGGGGTTACTGAGTGTTAGAATATTATGAGGAAAATATACTATTAAGAAGAGAGATTTAGAAGACAGAAGATAACAGTTGAGATTGCATTTAAATTCTTGAAAATCAAAGTTGAATGGGAATCAAGAAGCTGGGAGAGAGTCCCACAAGCAAGAAGTGCGAGAAAAGAAACTGTTAGTATAGAACTTATGGTTACATCTAAATACAAAGTGAATGTGGATGAGTCGACACTGTGTGCATGGCATAGCTGGGAAATGGTGGTGGGAAGTGAAGATTATGAGGATAAGAAGGTTAGATAATGATTGACTCTTGATTTGAAGAGGTTAAAATTTTAGTGTTCAAGGAAGCATCCACTTGGGAGTCTTCCACAAAATAATAGTTTCTTAGGAAAGACATTAGTGGAACTTTACTCTTATATTTGGAATATGAGAGAAATGAGGGTGATTTGACTCTGTGATAGTATTATAGTGCATTTGAACAGTAAAGGTCTGAACTGACAGAATTAAATAAGCTTATCTGCACAATTGCTATGGAAATAGCAATAGGCTTGCACCATTGTGTCTCTGGGAAAGAGGCTGCAGAGTGGAGGTTAAGTCTTCCCTGACAAAACCACATAATTTTAAACTCTATCAAGGCTGGAAAGTGAGGACTGGGTAGCCTCTCTCCAGATATGACAGCAATACTCCATATTTGGTTTAATCTGACCTTTTTAAAGATAATCATGACAAAAGAAGTTTTTATTCATTTTTTTTATACTAAAGATCATTTAATATAAGAGCCACTCAAAGTAGAGGTTAACTGTTAAAATGGTAATGATGTAATATTAATGAAAGTGGTAGTAAAATGTGGAGATTATGAGGATAAGGAGGATAGATAATGATTGATCCTTAACTTGAAGAAGTTAAGATTAATGTATTCAGGGAAGCACTCACACAGGAGTCTGTTCCACAAAGCAGCAGTTCTTTAGAAAAAAGCTATCAGAGTGGAACTTCTTTTTACATTTGGAACACAGGAAATAAGGGTGATTCAACTCTGTGGAAGTAACATATCATGCCTTGGTTACAAAAGTCTGAAGTGGTGGAACTTCAGAATGGAAATCATCAGAACATTTGACATGGAAATAGTGGTAGAATAGAGATTAGCTTGAAACATTATGCCTGTAGGGAAACAGGATGCAAAATGGTTGTGTATCGGTATTTGTTCTATTTCTGTAAGCATCTTTAGTGTGATCAGGATTGAAATGTGACTCAAAGTGTTTTCTGAGAGCAGGACATTTCTTCTGTGTTGGTTTTGACTGTATGATGTTATCTTGATTTTTTTTGCTTTTTTATCATTTAATCCCAAGCAAGGCAATAAAGCCACTAAGATGCAAGGGATTACTGAGTGTGAAAGAATATAAGAAAAAATAAAACACTATTAAGGAGAGAGAACAATAAAGCAACAAGAATTAAGAAAACAGAAGATATTGATTGGCATTGAATTTAAATTTTTGAAGATCAACATTAACTGAAAAGCAAGAAGCCAGAGAAGAGTTTTACAAGTGAGAAGTATGAGAGAAGAAACTCTTAGCATAGAAATTATATTTACATCTATCCATGTCAACTGTAAATGAGACCTAGCTGCCAATCTAGTACTGCATTTCAATTCATAAAGCCTAGGTACCAAAGAGGAAAGTTCATCAGTAAAATTACCATGAAAATATTTTATAGAAAAGGCATAAGGAAGCTACGTTATAGCAGTGGGAAAGTGACTGAAACTGAGATGCCAGGTCAGGACCAATAACATTACAGATTCTTTTTTGGATTTTATTAAGAATCTCTAAATACATAGCTGAAGCACCAATTAAAATTATAGCACTCTCCCAATAACTATCTTGAACACTTACTGCTCCCTTAAGAGTTCATCCCAGTCCCAAGTTGACATTACTGTGCACATAAAAAATACCCAGATTAGGAGATAGACATCATTTACTTCTTGAATATCTGTCTATATTTCTGAGATGGGGTATTGTATTCCATCACTGGAAAATATGAAAACTTAAGGAATCAGCACATATGCTAGGTCACAAAAATCTCCTCAGCCAGCCAAGCATAGAAATGAATACAATATGGGAACCAGTTATACGGAGTGCTAGAGAAAAGCAATAATAACAAAACTGCAATATGAGCTCTGGTAAAAAAAAATGTAACAGAGACATTTTTATAAGTCACAAAAATTTATAGTCATGTCCTCAAGGATAAAATCATCGGTTGGATCAAGTGACTTGACCCAAAGAGTTGAGAGTTTGATACCTGGCTACTGCAGAGGTGAACCAAAAACTTGTAGAGTTGAGTTAAAATGAGATAACAGTGACATCAGGAAGAGGCATGGCATGTGGAACAAGAACAGTCTACCCCCAGTGGATGAAATAGAGGGTTCAGTTTGAAATTCCAATCACCCAAAGAAGGTTGGCGCATACAATGGCTGAAACATCATGAACATGGCAATAAAGATGAGGACAACAATGCAAACAATGTAAATAATGTAAATAACTTCTTGAAGTTTGTTATTTGTCAGTTTATTCTGAATATGTGACATTTTATGGAATTGTGTAAAATAATTGTTAAAAGTTTCACTGACACATGCCTATCTGATGAAGTCACTTGCATGAATGAATGAACAAATAATCTAGTCTGAATAACGGACAAATTAATGCTAAAATAACTTCCAAAATGTCTGAAAATTCTGCAGCCTATTATTTCTGCAAATTCAGGAAATACTTTTCACAAAAGTTATCAGCAAATTGATTTCATTGATCAATAATTATTCTTTTGTGGTTGAAGGATTTGACATTGTTTTAAAAAGTTTCTGTTTTATAGTATTCAATATTTCTTCATTTTTTCTACCTTTCTTCTTTCTTCATCCTTGCTTTCTTTTTTCTCCATCTTCATCCTCGCTTTCTTTTTTCTCCATCTTCATCCTCGCTTTCTTTTTTCTCCATCTTCATCCTCGCTTTCTTTTTTCTTCATCTTCATCCTCACTTTCTTTTTTCTTCATTTTCATACTCGCTTTCTTTTTTCTTCATCTTCATCCTTGCTTTCTTTTCTACATTTTCTTCCTTACTTTGTTTTTCTATATTTTCTTTTCTCTTTTCATTTTCTTCATTTTTTCTTGCTTTCTTTTTCTTCACCTTCTTCCTTACCATCTTTTTCTTCATTTGCTTTTCTGTTTTCATTTTCTTTCTTTCTTTGTTTAATTTTTTCATCTTCTTCCTCAGTTACGTTTTTCATTTTTCTTTTCTTCATTTACATCCTTGTTTGTTTTTTTTCCCCTTTATTTTGTCCCTGGCTTTCCTTTTTCTTCTTCTTTACTTTCTTTTTCTCCCTTCTTTTTATTGCTTTATTTTCTTTATTTTTCTTTTTTGGTTCCTAACTTACTTGACTTTTTCTCCCTTTTCTTTTCTTTTTACCTCTTTTTATCTTCATTTTTTTCTACTCATTTCTCTATCTCTTGTGTTTTCATCTTTTTAAAAACTTTTTCTTTTTGTTTTTCTATATTTCCTTTCCTTTTTTATATTGTCCTTCTCTTTCCTTTTTCTTCTTCTTCACTTTTCTAATTTTTTCTTCATATTTTTCTTCATTTGTTCTTTCTTCAATTCATTTTATTTCATTTTCTTTCACACTTTTTTAATCTTTTTTTCATTTTTCTTTCTTTTTTCTCTTCATTTTTCATTCATGTTTTTTTATTCTTTTTATCTCTCTTTCAATAATTTTATTTTTTTTCTTCTTCATTCATAGTTTTGTATGTCTTCTGTCAATTTTCCCTTCATATATTTTTGCATTTTTTTTTTTTTCTGTTATTTTTTTCTTTTTGATCTCTACTTTTTATTTCAACTTTCTTTTTTTATCTCCTCTTTCTTTTTTATTTCCTTTTTTCTTCCCTCCTTCTCACCTTCTTTCTTTATTTCTTCTCTTTTAACTCTATTTCTTTTTTCTTTTCCATCTCTCCATCAGTTCTATTACTTTTTATTTTTTCAGATGATTTTTATTTATCACTTTCTTCTATTTCTTTCTCTCTCTCTCTCTTCTTCTTCTTTCTTTTTCATCTGCTTTTCTTTTATGGATCTCATGTCTTTTGTATCTTTTTATTCCTTAATCACTTTTTTTCTTTTACATTTTCTTTGTTTCTTCTTTCTTCATTTTGTTCTGTCATCTCCTGTTTTCAATCTTTTCTTCATTTTTATATTTTTTCATTTTCTTACAACTTCATTTATTTTTCTTCAGATAATATCTCTCTTCATTTTACTTTCATCTCTTATTGTCTATATCAGGCATGGGCAACCTTTTCTGAGCAATGGGCTGCATGAGATATGGCTCATCATAAAGTGTGCTGCACTAATAAAAAAAAAATTTAAATAATTTTTCGGTGAAAGTAAAGTAACCATTTTCACTACAGAAGATCATACAAATAAGCATCTACCTTAGAAACATGGGCTAAAGTTGATATTTTTTATTCAGTAAAAAGATTTCTTCTACAATTTAAAAATTGAAGATTTTGTATAGTATTAAAACATGCTGCTGCATGTGATTTTTTTTTAAATTATTCATTTGAAAATACAAAAAGTAACTTTTTAAAAGCAATATATCTATCTATATCAATATATATATATATATATATATATATATATATATATATATATATATATCTTTTTAAAAGCAAAGAAAAAATTAGTATGGATTTTTGTCATTTCTAAAGCAAAATATTTTTGTACGTATGATGAAAATTGCTAATGGTTTAAAATGAAAGGTAACAAAATTCAAGAAATATTGTACTTAATCATTGTTATGTATGTGGTTGAGTTAAACTGTATCCAACAGACATTAATTAGTAAGGGAAGTTACTCAGGCATTTAATAGTTATTTCCCTTTGACAGCAGCTTCTTTTAGCCTCTTTGTGTGAGAGAAAATGTGAGTGAACAAGTGAGAATGAAACAAAACACAAAATTTTAATAAACATTATTTTCCTCATTAAATTTGCTGTGTCATTCAGAAGACCAAATGGGGCTGCACGTGGACTGTGGGTTGCAGTCTGCCCATAACTGGTCTGTATTGACAATTTCTTCTTTTTCTTTTTCCTTTTCTTGATTTTCTTTCGCAGCATACTCACTCTGAATTATCAGTCATTTTTCAAAATATTTCTTGGGAGATAAAGCGTCTTTTGGGTTTTTTTTAATTTATTTTATGTATATGATTTTTTTAAATTCCTTATTTTTTGTTACTTTAGTTTGCCTTACCTGAAAGATACATGCATATCTTATCTCTCGTTCCTCATGCCTTTTTTCCACACCTCACTTCTACCCATCATTACTTTACAATCTTTCAATTGAAAGACATTTCTCCACCACCCTTGCCCAGAGGAAAATGCTTGTCTGAACATCATCATCATCATTATTATTTTATGTTTAGCATTAGAGTTATCATGAATTTTAGTATAATGGTGGTGCAAGTCATTTTGGTTTATGACCTTCTGCTTTCTTCATTTTTATTATCATTCTTTTCTCTTTTGTTTGAAAAAAAAAGCAGAAGTTATTTGGTTTTTATTTTGTTGTTATTGTTATTTTTCTATTTTCACTGAAGACATCACTGCTATTGCACAGACCATTATTTTAGCACTGGAAAAAAATGACATTAAATAAGAAACTATGCTGGAGAATTTAGTTATCCATAGTCAGAAATGAGATTGCTTTAACTGCAATTATATAGATGAAAAAAAATAAAGATATCTAAAAACAAAAAGAAAGTTTTGTTATTCATTCAGGTGAAAGAATTTAACAAGACCTTTGCAACTGAAAAAGTTTTACTGATTAATGAAAACATTTGAATTGTTTCCTTCCTCCTTCTTTCCCCACCTTATCTCACAAGACATTAACAGTACAGTGTTGGTAGGCAAAAAGTTCAGAATGAACCAAAAATTAATCAATCAATTACTTTGTATACCCAAGATTAATATTACTTTCAATACACACACACATACATACATACATACATATATATTATTTTTTATAAAAAAAAAATTTTTTTTAAACTTTTAAAACTATTTATTTTATCTTTAACATCATCACTTGATAAGACACCAAGGGTGTTGAAACAAAATGGCTATTTTTGTAGTGATTTTATAACATATTTATGTTATAAATTTTATTTTTTTTTTTAAATAATTATATCTGCTCTACTTTGTATTGAGCACTATTTTAAGAATAGTAATTGTTGGTTATTGGAATTCATTCCATATACACCAATTATATACTTGTATATATATATATATATATATATTTGCTCTGTTCTTACATTGAGCTCTCTTTGGATTTATATCCTCTTTGGAATTATACCTATTAATTATCAGATAATAAATATATATTATTATTATTATATTTTATTATACCCCCACTTGCAAATAATTGGACCACTCCAATATCAACAATATGATATAAATATCATGTCCAGTTTTCAATCAGCACTTCATGATTTCATTGTGCTACTGGTGAGAATATATATATATATATATATATACTAATAGTAAATTTACATATTATTCCTCACCATTTGGTGCAACACTGGGTTTCACTGTGTGATGTTTTATCTCTCTCTCTCTCTCTATATATATATATATAGACAAGTTGATCTGAGTGAAAGGATGTTTGGCAAAGAAAGCAAAACTCATACAATACAAAAATAAAAAAAAACTTATTCAAGAACATCTCACTGACAACATAACAATATCATGGGAGAGAGTTTATTCATACATGCTTCATAAGGTCTTCTTTGATTGCTTGCCAAATTGCATCAAGGCTGTGCAACGAGTTTTTAAGATATTAAAAATGATTAGATATATTTCTGACTTACCTTATAAATGCTTTGCATATATATAATATCACTAACCTTTATTAAATACATTCTTAAAGAATCTACCATAATTAATACTACCAAATGTCCCCAAATCAACATGCAGACAACGTCCAAACAAAAATAATGTCTACTAGACGCACACACTATCATCTGAATCCTGTACAGATAAACTAGAATTATGATACACTTACATACATAAATTATACACCTGAACACTGACAAGTCAAATATATGTGAAGCTTGCTTAATCAATGGAAATCAAAAACACAAAGATAAAAATAACAGAAAATTTCTTTTTTTTAAATATCTCATTCTCTGATAAAGCTTCAATAAAGGCTAAACATGTTAGATGTATAAACATTTGTTCTTTATCTTATTTTATATATTGATTTGATTGGTCATTGTAGTTTATGCAACAGCATTTCCCTTATTGAGAGGTGTTTGGTTGATTTGAACCTTTTAAAACTCTTTATTCTACATTCAACACCATCGCTTGGGAAGACACCAGAAATTTTGAAACAAAATAGCTATTTTTGCAGTGGTGTTATAACATGTTTATGTTATAATTTTTGAATAAACAATTATATATATATATATATGTGTGTGTGTGTGTTTCATTGAATAATATAGACATATGTACAGTTATTTTTTTTAATGATCCTTTCCAGTTCTCTAATCAGTTTCTCAATATTAAGATCTAATTCATCAAAGAAGGTACCATAATTTTTTTCCTATCCAAGTAATTTCATTCTCCTTCGAGATCATCCCCAGAGCTAAATTACAAAGAAAAAACTTATGTAACTGGGATAAAAATCTGCATATCGTTGTGATGGTAGTTTTTAAAAAACATGTGTGAACATGCTCTATTATAATTATTTAAAAGTTTTTAATTTATTCATTATAATAATGGAATTTTTTTTGCAAAACAAGTGTTCCAATGTAAAGAAGCGAACCAGAAATTGGTAGCAATACAAAATGGCATTAAATGTTTGTTATATGCACTTCAACACATTAGTGTTAGACTCATAATAATAAATTTTTTGGGGTGTTGGTTAGTTGCTTTTGATACAGAACATACATGCATACATATATACTTTTGTATCGAGCACTATTTTTTAAAAATAATAACAAAAATACTAAAGAACTTTGGATTATTTACCTAACAAGTTATTTCCTATTATCTATATATTTTTCACACACACACACACACACATACATATATATATATATATATATATATATATATATATATATATATATATATAATTTAATTTAAAGAAAACAGACAACTCTATGGGTCCATGGTTATAATTTATTTCCCCAGGGTGTTTCGTTTTCCCTGATTCATCAGACCTCACTTCCAAGGATGAAAAAATGAATATATATATATATATATATATATATAAATAAATATATACACACACATACATACACATATGAAAAATAAAATGTTTTCATTATTTACCCATTAACAGACTATTTCACACATTTCAGTTATTTTTTGTATTGAGTGAACAATAGTATTAAAAAAAAAAAACTTGTCCAATGACTGAAAAGAAAAGAGACTATACTAAGGCATAGGTAGATCAGGGATTCCCAACCTTTTTTTCATTACCACTCACTTTCAGATGGAGAAATTTTTCACTGCCCACCTGAATACCAAAATTTTTTGGTAAAAGTTTGCTACTGGTTCATAAACTGACTTTATGATGTAGTAAAAAAAAATACCAAAGGGAGGTAACAAATAATATTGCTGCTACTTTATTAAAGAACAATTGAAAGTAAACTTGACCATTGAAAGCAATATATATAATTTAGTTTTATGTTTGGGGTTAACGTTGCAAGTGCTGACAAAAATTAAATGATTTTTGTTCATAATTATAAAATTAATAAGAATAGACACAACTAGAAACTCAGTGAATATTTTTACAGTTCTTGTTCTTCCCTTATCTAATTTATATCACCTAAAAATGCTATTTCATCTAAAGAACTATTTGAATGTTAATAATCCTTCTCAAAACTGTAGAAAATAACAAAATATTCATTGTTTGTAGGAATATAACCCAGTTATTCCCAATTAGTTTCCTGTTTCTTTATATTTATACATGTTCTTTGTATATCTCCTTTGTGAAATTTTTTTTACGATATTATATGTTGAAATATCTTTTCAATATTCAAAATCCTATATTGTTCACTAAAATTTACATTCAGCCACCATTTTCTGTTCAGTTGCTCATTGACAACCCAACAGCAAAAATTGACCAGGTTAAGAAACCCTAGACTAGATTTTGAAACCTGAGACATTTGTGCACATTTTGGTTTTATTTTTTGTGTTTCTACTCTTAAGATTGTTGTAATTAAAGTACAAATATTTTTTTCATTTTTCTCTCATATGTATGTATGTATGTATGTATGTGCATGTGGAATCTAAAATTAAATCACGCCAAAAACAATTGACTTTCACTTTATCCCAGTATTCACAAAATTTTCAATTAAACAGTTTTTGATTGGTTTTCTGTCTTAATTGATTTGAAAGTTGAATAAATGTTTTAATTGAAAACAAGGATGTCATTGGTGAAAGTTCTCAAGTTCTATGTAAAAAGCTGTGTTAATAAATAAATAAACATTTTTATTTTTGGTGAAGGTTTACCAATTTTTAGTTCATAAGGTTTTTGATTGAGTGATTGATTTGTTTTTTACAGCTTATCAACCTTTTGCAGGTTATTTAAAGCCAGAAAATATTTTTAGATTATAAAATTTTTTAGAGATAACAATGATTTAGTGATACAAGTCCTACTAATTAACCCATAGCTGGAGGGAGAAGAGGTGGATTCATACCTTTCCTGAGGATATTTGTACATAAGTGAATATAACAAACTGAAACTCGGCTCACAGGTTTCCAACTTTGAGCTGTTATCCATTACATCACCCGCATATTCCAAACTTACAACACCTGCATTTGCAAGTGGTCACCCAGCTAGATACTGACCAAGCTCAATGTTGCTTAACTTCAGTGATCATATAAGAACCAATGTTTCAATGTGATATGGTCATAAGGTTCAATTTATAAGAACAGTGACAAATTCTTAGTAAGATCTTTAAATTTGTTTTATAAGCTATCAAAGTCATTTTATTCTAATTTTTGGTTTAATACCCTTAATTTTTATGAAAATCATTTCACCCTAAACAAGGTGATAATGCCACTAAGACACAAGAGGTTACTGAGAGTGAAAAAGAATAAGAAGACTTTAGTGAGGAGAAAGTACAATAAAAGAACAGAATTCAGGAAGACAGAAGATGCCAACTGACATTACATTTAAGTTTTTGAAGTGGCAGAAAAGCAAGAAATTGGAAGAGAGTTCCACAGGTGAGAAGTAAGAGAGGAAAAACTATTAGAATATAACTTACGGTTACATCAAGCTATTACAGCAGTAAAATAATGAAACCTATTTACCAATCTAGTAGTATGTGTAAATTAATGCAGTTAAAATACCAAGGAGGCAAGTTCATTAGAACAAAAGCCACATCATCACACAATGTACCAATCCCACTTTCCATGCTAATAAATGCTACACTATGCACACATATATATATATATATATATATATATATATATATATATATACATTTATATAATTATAATTATTTATTCGAAAAATATAAATATATGTTATAAAATCACTTCAAAAATAGCCATTTTGTTTCAACTCTTCTGATGTCTTATCAAGTGATGGTGTTGAATGTACACTATTTACATTATTCGGACTATTGTCCTCATCTTTGTCACCATATTTATCACAACGTTTCAGCTGTTATACTCTCCAGCCTTCTTCAGGTAGTTGGAATGTCGAACCTGAAGAAGGCCGGAGTGTACAACCACCAAAACGTTGTGATAAATATGGTGACAAAGATGAGGACAATAGTCCGAATAATGTAAATAGTGTACATAATACCTCATCTCAGAAATATAGACAGGTGTTGAATGTATTATACATTCAACACCATGACTTGATAAGACACCAGAAGTGTTGAAACAAAATGGCTACTTTTGTAGTGATTTTATAACATATTTATGTTATAGTTTTCGTATAAATAATTATATTTGCTTTACTCTGTATTGAGCACTCTTTTAAGAATAGTATTTGTTGGTTATTGGAATTTATTCCATATACACCAATCCTATACTTGGAGATATATATATATATATATAATATAAAACTAGCAAAAGTAATATATTCAGCCTGGATGAAAGAAGATATTATTTTTTTCACACCCCCTCCCACCCTATTTCCCTACTGTTGCCTTACCCCCCTCTCCCCTTCTGTCACACTTCCTGTTGCAGGCACATAAGCAAAACAAGCATTTGAAGATTATCTAGCATCTACCACCTGACAAGACATCAGTGGTTAAAACCATGGTAGCAGGTTTGTAACTGAGTAATCTTCCTCATTTTTAATAATATGTATATATATATATATATATATATATATATATATAATCATTTATTCGAAAATTATAACATAAATATGCTATAAAATCACTACAAAAATAGCCATTTTGTTTCAACACTTCTGATGTCTTATCAAGTGATGGTGTTGAATATAGAATAAAGGGTTTTAAAAGGTTCAAATCAATGAAATATCCCTCACTAGGGGAAACGCTGTTACATAAGCTGGAATGACCAATCAAAATACAAGTATACAAGAATTCAAAAAACTTGACAACAAACTTAAATTATAATAATTATTTAATACTTTAATGTTAGGGTTAGACTAAAATAGAATTCATTCTAACTAATAAATTATTAAATTATACTATAAAATTAAAAATTACTAATTTTAAATTTAATCTATATTAAGTTTAAAATTATAAAATTATTAAAGAAGAAACTGAGGAAAAAAATGTGTTTTTTTTATTTTTTTTGTTTTTATTGAAATTAAGTTGGAATAAATGTTAAGATCTAATACTGCTCTGAAC
Organism: Acanthosepion pharaonis; assembly: GCA_903632075.3. NCBI lineage: Eukaryota > Metazoa > Mollusca > Cephalopoda > Sepiida > Sepiidae > Acanthosepion > Acanthosepion pharaonis. The sequence goes on along the minus strand of CAHIKZ030001085.1, from coordinate 144,447 downwards.
TCCGTTACAACTTAGATACATTTGAATGGAAGATATGGGTTAGGGATGGTGAAATCTTGCAAAAGACAATACACACACAATCAGATTATACACGCAGACATATTTAGATATATAAACATGCAAAAAAGCAATTAGGCAGGAAATATGTCCACAGCCCTTAAAAAAAAAATAACGACAATATATACATACAATGAAAGGCACATAAGCAATTATACACACACACACACACATACATATATACTTAGATATATCAAGAACATTATTGGGGAAAATGTACGACAAAGTGGGAAAAGTTTTCTCATGACATGTTTCATCTTTTAGGACTTCATCAGACTAAATTTGTTATGTTAGTGCATCTACCCATACACATAAATGAGGGATCCTGAGAATTTTAAATGTTTTTAATTTTTTTTTTAATCTAGCCAATTTCATTTAAATTGTTGTTCTTATTTACATCACTTTTGCTAGTAGATATCCCACACTGTGATAACAGAAGTTTATGAATGGCAAAATATTATAAGAGCTTGGGTGCAAATTTACAGATGATCTTGCAATCAAGGCACTCTCTAGGCCTTTTCGTTGTAGTGAATTATTACATCTTTCTCCATATATTGAAGTGTGTTTTAAAAAAGAATAGACTTAAAAGTTTAAATTTGATTGTTTAAATAATGTCACCTCCAGCGATTTGAAATTGTTTTCATCAAACGTGATAATGCTAGAATTAAAGAAAAAGTTGCATAAATATACACAGAACAATCCTTGAGAATGAATGTAGCAACATTCAAAAGTACTTTATAAAAATAAATATGAACTTTGGCAACTTTACAGATAACATAAAACAATTAATTTGGAAATGTCAGAATATTTAATAAAATATTTGATAGGCAGAAATTGTTGATATTATTTACCAAAACATGTTTGAAAGAATTACTGCTGCCAAAATACACCTTTTTATATATATATATATATATATATATATATATATATGTATATAATCATGGACTTTTCCATTGTTAATCGACGCAGACTGTTGACCCATGCCTATTGGGGACCCTTTTACGATAAATGAGGGTCAGGCAAATTAGTCCCTAGGAACTGACAGCCAGACAACCTGCACATATGATTTGATTATAGGCTTTGTGCAGAACCAACCACATGATTTGAAGGGCTGAATACAGAGACCCTGTGCACTACGTGCCACAAAGTCCCCAAACGACACTCTGCAGGTTTTGAATTCAGAGTTCACCAGTTGTCATCCAAAGTTATAGAACCCAGTCTGTCCTGCTATTTACCCATAGTTGGGAGAAGGAGAAGAGGATTCATACCTTTGCCAAGGGTATTAGCACGTAAGTGAATGTAATGGATTTGACTGAATTTGAATTCAGCTCTCTGATTCCTCAATCCAAGCCGCTATCTATTACTCAGCTGTGCCTCCTTTTATATATATATATATATATATATATATATATATATACACACACTACAGTTCAAAAGTTTCATGTCACCCCCAGAATTAGCATGCGATGAAATTGACTGAAGAGGGAAAAAAATGAAAAAGACCTCTTAGAGTCACTAAAAAAATAATTGAACCAATTATCAAACTTATACATTGAGAAAATTTTGCAACAAATGCCAAAAATTTGTGCTGCAGTAATCAAGGCTAAAAGAAGATATTTTGACGAGAATGAAATTTAATCATAAAATTTTAGTTTTCTTTTTGTCATAATAGTTTCTAATAAAAAATCATGTTTCACTTTTTTTTTTAACCATGTATAATAATTTTCTCTTATTTAAAGTACAAAACAACTATTTTTGGCGTCCATTTAAAAAATTACCAGGTGTGACCATAATCTTTTGAACTGTAGTGTGTGTGTGTGTGTGTGTGTGTATATATATATATATATATATATATATATATAAAGAAAAAAACAGTAAGATACATAATCCGGTTCTTATTGATATTTTTTTTTATTTTTACAAAACAGTGCTCAATGTAAATTTACAGAGCATAAATATTATAAATTAACTCATTGAAAATATGTTTTTTTCGCAACACACTACTAACCACATTTCAAAAATGGAAGCTAAAAAATTTAAATTTAATTATATAATTAAATTAAAAGCATTAGTTCTGTTTCATCTTCAAGCGAATATTGGAAGTTATTCCAATATTTCCTTGAAGATTTCTTTTAATCATTATCAAGTATGATTTTATTATTTATTTTTAACTGAATGTGTGACATTTTTTTTTATATGTATGTGAAGTTATAGAAATGTTTTATTTTCCAAACACTGTCAACACATTGTGGCCATGTTTATAGTTGATGTTATTGAGTGTTGGATTTTTCTGTTTTATTATTTGGGCTTCCATTATTTTTAGTCTTTTTTTACATGTGGATGAGGTTATTATACTTGTATTTTCTATGAGTATGTTGCAGATGAAGTTTGGACAGTTTTTACACACTCTGTGTTCAGAAAAGGAAACACTTGTATGAACAGAAGAAAAATTAAATAAAAAGCAATGCACTGTCAGTCATCTTTAACAAAACTTAAGTGTTCTTTCTGTTTGCATTTTCTCTAGAAATCCATTGTTGCTCACATATTTAGTCCATAGTATTCTCAGCATCCTTCTGTAGAACCACATTTCTGTTGTTTCAAGTCTCTTCTTCATTTGTATGGAAATTGTCCAGCATTCATTGTCATACAGAAGGACTGGTATAACATAACATTTCAGTACTCTTTTCTTTGTTTCTCATCACATTTTCCTGTTTCTTAATACTTTACTTAGCTTTCAGAAGGCACCTACTTCATATCCAGATGGGTGATAGGTGATGCCAGGTCAGGTGCATGCCTTCCAGAAGCTAAGCAAAATATCAAGAAACAGGAAATGTTTTTGGAAATAATGAAAGAATTGATGACCTGCGATGTAATATCAGTTCTCCTGTAATGGCAGTTAATGCTGGAGAATTTCACAACAGATGAAGGACTTTATTTTGCAACATGTATTTATAAAGAGAAATGAAAATATTGTTAGGTTTTTGAAATTTTTTAAATTTAAGAAGGCTCTAAAATATTCTTAAAGCTGTGTAAGTCAAGGTAAACTATGGCGGATGCTATGTGATGTAATTTAATGCCTAATTAATGAAAATGAGTAAATACTGTTGTTGTCGTTTTTTAATTTTATTTTATTTTTTATTTTACTTATATTTATTTTTTAATGTAATTATTTTATTTTAATAATTTATTTATGTATTTATTTACTTTAAACAATAGGATGTCTTGAGTTAACTTTCTCTTTTAATTTCTTTCAACTTTTTATGTTGGTTGGCTTGGGAAAGGAGTATTTTTTTTTTAAAAAAAGGAGATATTTATAAAATCCATGGCACAACTCAACATTTTGGTAAGAATTGATAGCTGCACACTCAAGAATTTCCACAACCACAACTCAATCTTAAGAATGCCACACATTTTAAGAGAAAATAACTTACACTATTTACATTTGGACTATTGTCCTCATCTTTGATGTTGTTATTACAACGTTTCAGCCATTGTCTTCTCTGACCTTCATCAGGTGTATCTTGATACAGAGAATTGTGAGCTTAACCCTTTATTTAATCTTTTTTTTTTTTTTTTTTAAGCATTTCACCCCAAGCAAGGCGGGAAGCCACTAGGACACAAGAGGTTACAGAAAATTTAGAACAAGATCAGATAGGAGTGATAGAAGAAAGGATGAGGAGAAGTGTAGTGGACAGTGAAGGGGTGAGAGCAGGATGCCAGCCTCATCAGGCACTTGAACTCATGAAGTCTGGGAACCAGCGAATGCAGCTCCTCGGAGCAATTGCCATGAAAGTATTTGTAAAACGGACAGAGAGAGGCGACGACATGTCTGTGAGAAAGTGTCTGTAGACGAGATGCCAGATCAGGGCCAATTATATACAGGGTAGACTGTTTTCATTCCACTGTCTATGTCTTAGGATATCTCATCTAGTTTTTTTTTAATACTGCACAGTTGTTGCTTGTCCAGTTTTCACTGAGTCTAGGTACACACTGCCTGGTCCAGGGATTGAACATGCATCAACTATGTCAATTATAACTTAATTAGACAGAAAGTTCTTGAGAGTGCAGCTACTGATTCTTCCGTATCAAGTGTTCTTTTACTTACGCAGTTAACTTTCAGAATATTTTAGACTATTCTTAATCTTTAAAATTTTGAAAACTTAACAATAATTTTATTTCCTTGTCTGACCCAATTCTTTTTGAATTTCTGGGATGAGGAATTAACATTATTTACACTATTTACATTCAAATTATTGTCCTCATTTTGTTATCACAATGTTTCATCCATTGTACACCCTGACCTTCAATTTTGGTGTTTTAATCACCTGGTCATCTTCAGTCTGAATTTCTGGGATGAAGAATTATCATTATTTACACTATTTATATTTAGATTATTATCCTCATCTTTGTTGTTGTTATCACAATGTTTTGGCCATTGTGCTCTCTGGCCTTCATCTTTGATGTTTTTATCACCTGATCATCTTCTGTCTGTATTTCTGGGATGAGGAATTGTCATTATTCACACTAGTTACATTTGGATTATTGTCCTCATCTTTGTTGTTGTTATCATGTTTCAATTGATATACCTTCCAGCCTTCATCTGGTGTATAACAATCTGTGTAACCTACAGAGAATGAAAACAGTCTACCCACTCCCATATAAGTTAAATAAAGAGTTCCGTTCGGAATTCTTTGTAAGTTACCTAGATTGATATACCCCTAATGAAGGCCGGAGAGCATAACGTCTGAAACGTTGTGATAACAACAACAAAAGATGAGGGCAATAGTCTGAATATAAATAGTGTATATAATTTTTACTTCTGTTTATAAATACATGTTGCAAAATAAAATCCTTACATTTACCTTGGTAAAGTCTCTCAGGAGATAAAAAACATTGATAAAGAAAAGTTTTCCTTTTGTCTTTATTCATACTGTCTTTTTACAGATATATTTTATTTATTTATATCTGACATTTTTTTTACACTAGAATTGATGCATGTTGAAATCCTTATGGTATTTAGTATTGTTTAAATTATTGCTAACATTTTTTTGTCAAGATTTACAAACTGTTTCATCCAATTTTACAAACCAATCAATGACAAGAAGCTGATTTGTTTGGAAAAAAAAACTCTACTTCATGGTTTGATAATTTCTTTAATTTTATTTTATACGACTTTATATGGTAAACAATATTTAAGAAAATTTCTTTTTTTTTCGTTTTAAAAGTGAAGAATAAATTCTTAAGATTACTTACTCTTAAGCATGCAACATACAACTGGCCATGGATAGATATTTCTTTCTGGATCCAAATTCCATCTTTTTGAAGCATTTGGCCTTGTGATTTGTTTATAGTTTTCACAAATGAAGGACGAACTGGAAAGTGGATTCTTGTATAAAATGAATGAAAATTTATTGTACTATTCTATGCACCTTAGTAAAACCAACTGTACTTTATACCCCCTTACCTGTTTGCATTTCTTTCCAAAATTTGCTTTTGATCATTTAATGTATGGCTATTTTAGAGGGTGTGATAGACAGACTAACAGAAGTCACAGAATTATATATATATATATATATATATATATATATATATATATATATATGATAATATATTATTATGCACTCAATAATTTCAGTTGAGCACTGTTGACAGAGAGGGTAATTCTAAACAGCAGCCATTTCTGCTAACACAACACTCTTTATTAAATAAATTGAGCACTATGGCTGTTTGGCATTTGTTTACATTCGTAAAAATAATATGCAAGAATTTCCCTTTCCGTTTGTGATGGGCTGATAGCTCAGGGGTAGAAACTCCAACTGATGCCAAATCAATTGGGTTTCAATCCCGACTTGAAGAAATCGGATGTCTAGCTGTACTGATGAGCTGTGATGCAGCAAAACAGGCCTGTATGTGGATGGCATTATATATATATATTCTTGTTTTTGTCCATATAGGTATTCTTTTTCAATTTAGGTACATAAGTCTATTTTATGAACATCTGATGATTATTAATAGATTATATTTCATACTTTCAGATATTTATTGCCCAGTAAGTATATCACTTTTGTCATTGGAATTTTGTAAATGTTTACTTAGTCTATAATGGTTCTCAGAGCAATGACTCCAAGCTGACATTATGGAGAAAAAGATATTGTCTGCTAAATGAAAGGTGAGATCAAATAGACATCACAAAGGATAAGTTCATAAGTGTGTTATCTCAATGTTGCAGATGCAAACCATAATATGTTTGATAGATACTAAATCTAGTTTATTATAGTGCATAGCCAAAAATGTGATGAACTCGGCAGTAATGGTTTATAAAACAAGTTTGGTAACTGATATTTCATGGTACCCAATCCTGCCTGGATATGTCTTTATACTCAAATTTTAGATCACTTCAAAAGTACATTTAACAATAACAAAAAAAATATATAAACTGGGTTTTATTTCTTTTTGAATTTGTAGGTCTGATGAATTGGATTGTGATTACAATTCCAATGTAATAAATTATAACCATGTAATCTTAGTGTTTGAGCCTTTTATATTATATTCTTACTCTGTCCTGAACATTGAGTTCTACCTGGATTCTATCCTTTTGGGAATTTATATATATATATATATATATATATTGACCACTAATATTATCAATATCTCTCTCTCTCTCTCTCTATATATATATATATATATATATATATATATATATAATGCAAGTTGGTTGAAAACAAATGACAAAGTGTGGTGATTGAGTTTTTTATATAATTTCTCATGTGTTCATATCATATAAAAATTGTTCTAATATTTTTCAAGCACTTAAATTTACTTATATATATATTTTTGTCATAATATTTTCCAATCACTTAAATTTATTTATATTTTTGTGATGCCAACAAACACTCATTGAGACTTTTGTAATGCCAATGAATACTCGTTGACACTTTCGTACTGCTTGTTGTAGCAGAGACTTTGTAATCACAGATGCAAACTAGAATAATACTGTTGAACAATACAATATTTGAATAGCACTAATAGTACTTGCTTGATAATACTCATTCAAATAGTAATGTGTATAATGATCCAAATAGAGAAATAGTACAGTGAATAGTATAGAGAATAGCAATCCATATAGTAATAGAGGATAGACTAGAAATGGTGATTTAGATGTCATGCTACTCCCTACTTATGTGTTTCTCTCATGATCATATAATCCACTTAATTCAATAATGGGATCGCCTGTGTTTGCTCACTGGTGATCTATGTTCAAACTCAAGTGTCGGCAGTGACACTTTATTCCTATTTAACATATATCATATGACAAATTGGAATGTTTTTTTTATGTGTTTCATCTGATGAAATCCTAACGGATGAAACGTATCACAAAACCTTTCCAGTTTGTCATATTTTTCTAAATATATATGATATACAAATCTATATATCAGATGAATAACAGATAATTGAATGACTGAATGGAAAATAGGTGTAATGTGCATTATTTACATTATTCGGACTATTGTCCTCATCTTTGTCGCCATATTTATTACAATGTTTTGGCCGCTGTACGCTCCTGCTTTCTTCAGGTGGTTGGAATGTCAAACTGAACCCTTTATTTCACTCACTGGTAGTGCCATGTTTTAATGGATGTCAGTTATCAGTTATCTCCTGTTAATTTCCCTCTGAAAGTTCTCCACTGCCTTAACCGTGTACTGAACTCACACTCTTTGGGTCCTGTCACTAACCAACACTTTTATCCACTGTGCCATGTGTCCTTGTGTATGAATTTCTGGGTATTATAAACCTAATGTCTCAGCAACCATTTTTACCAGTGCTCATATTGTAATTTTTGCTATTATTATTAGATGTTTTTACCAGAGCTCATATTGCAACTTTTGTTGTTATTATTGCTTTTCTCTGGCACTCCTTATTACTGGTTCCCATATTGTATTCATTTCTATGCTTGGTCAGCTCAGAAGATTTTTGTGGCCTAGTAACGTATTTTGTTCCTATACAGACAATGCAAGTAAAAAATTAAGTCTTTTTATATCTATCTAACTGGAGTAGCAATTATAGTAGAAAATAATTCACTAAGAAAATATTTAGAAACTTCATTAATTGCTAGTTGATCCACAGTAAATTTACTTCCAGTTTCTTACCATGTTTCATCATGCTTTCCAGATTTTCATTAATCACAATATCAGACAATTTAATAAAAAAAGATGATGGAAACAAAAGGAAAAGTATCTCAATGAAATTGGCTAGATTCTGCGCCCAAAACAAATTATTAAAAATATAGCTTGACACTAAGAATTATACACTGAAATTTATATTGAAAAATTCCTTGTGTAATGTTCAATATCTGTGATTAATATTCACCACTGTATTAGGTGCATTGACAAGTATAGAAATTATATTTAAAAATAAATATTTGCATAACACAAATGCTTTTATCAGTCTTCTGAAAATACCTCACATTGAAAAACTGGTGATGATCACCATAGTTAAGCAATGATGAGTACCTGGTAATTGTTCCCTAGTTGGGAAACTGCTTGTGTATACCATGTTCTGTGGGGGTAGACTATTCTTGTTCCAATGCTCATGCAAGTGGTGTAATGGATAACAGCATGGAATTGGAATTCAGAAAGTCAGGTTCCAATTTCTGTTGGGTCTAGTATATTCCCTTACCCACAAACACTCTTGGGAAAGATATGAATTCCCCCCACAAAAAAAAGAACTATGGCTTAATTAGTAGGAACTGTGGCAATAAATCATTATTACCTCCAAAAAGCTCTTACAATCTAAAAACATTTTCTGACTTTAAATAACCTGCAAAAGGTTGATAAGCTGTAAAAAACAAATCATTAATTCAGGATATACCTACATATATGATTTTTGTTTTATCATTGATTCCTCTGAAACACTTCTGGTCTACAGAGACACTTCTGCTGTTTTAATACCAAGTCATTTTTGTTATGGGGTGAAGTTGCCAGTTAGACCATCCATGCATCCACCCTTAACTTGGCTTGGAATTCTTGGTTTTTGGATTGCTTTACACCACTAATTGGTCTATTTACCCATAGCCGTGAAAAGAAATGGATTTATCCCTTTGTAGCAGGATTATTACTGTTAAAGAGATAATTCTAGTGAGAGAGAAAATGTAGCAATATTAGTTGATAGGATGGTGGACATGTGTTGGAATTTGTTCAAACAATGGTAAGAAGTGAATATATAAACAATTATGTACAATTACCAACAACATATTACCTGAGAAAATGGTAACAATTCAAGAAGGATGTATAAAGGTGTGTGTAGAGTTTTTTTTCTTTTTTTTTTTTTGGAAGGTTTTAATCATTTCACCCCAAGCAAGGCAATAATGCCACTAAGATGAATGGGGTTACTGGGAGTGAAAAAGAATGTGAAGACTTGAGGAGAAAGGACAATAAAGGAATACGGTTCAAGAAGATAGAAGAAGGCAACTGGCATTGCATTTAAATTTTTGAAGATTGTAGGCAGCAAGGCAGCAAGAAATCAGAAGGGATTTCCTCAGGTGAGAAATGTGAGAAAAAACAACTATTAGAATAGAATGGATGATTATCTAGATAGTTCAACAGCAAAATGGTAAGAACTAGTTGCCAATCTAGTAGTACGCTTAAATTCATTCACTCAAGGGACTAAGGAAAACAACTTATCAGAACAATTGCCATGAAAATATTTGTAGAAAAGGTAGAAGCCACATTATAATGGTAAGAACACTGACTGAAGTATCGATGCTGGGTGCCACTTTAGTGAGTGTCCTACCAATCAGTTTCTGCTTTATTGTGTATCCTACCACCATATTTGTATACTACATTATTAACGCATTGTCCTGACGTTTTTCTCAATATCTTAAAACATTTTTATTTAAAAGATTTAAATAAATTGTTTTATGATTTTTTTAGTCAAATTTGTTATTTTATAATATTTAAAAAAATTTTATAATACAACAATAAATGGCATCCCTACTTCCATTTTTGTTTTTCCCCAGAGATAATTTAGGATACAAACATGGTGGTAGGCAGTGGCAAATCTACAGGTGGTGGTCTATATTAGATGGCCAAGTCATAATGTAGTAAAGGAATAGAACTAGAAGCTGATCAGAGCAGCAGTGCATTTTAATTTTGGCTTGAACTAGTGATTAACTAATTCAAAGAAATTCTAATGCTGCTTTAACGTGTGACCTACCAATCAGTTTCTGCTTTATTGTGTATCCTTCCACCACATTTGTATCCTACATCATTAAGGTATTGTCCCGACATTTTTCTCAATCTGTTAAGACATTCAGAATATTTTTATTTAAAAGATTCAAATATCTTGTTTTATGAATTTTTTAGTCAAATCTCTTATTTTATAATTTTTTTATTTTAAATTTTATAATACAACAATAAGCGGCACCCCTCCTGTTTTTGTTTTTCCTCTTATGTAGGACACATGCTAAAATGGCATTGATGCCAGGTCAGGATTGATTACATTATAGAATCTTCTTTGAATTCTGTCAAGAATCTTGTGATATAGAGCAGGAGCACCAAACCAGATATGACAGCAATATTCAATGCACAGATGAATAGTAGATTTATAAATATGCAAGATGGATTCTAACAAAAAAAAATTGTCTGGCACGACACAGTTAACCCACCTTCCTTGCAGTAGACCTAGCAATTGATTCAATATAATCACTCCACTTATCTTTTTTCCTATGTACATGTGTGTGTGCAGTGTTCCCATGGAAGACATGCTTACATTTTGAGAATTCTTCATTGGTTTAGTAGAATTATTCAACATGCCTGGTTGTAGTCAAGTAAGATTTGGGTATTTTATGTTGTGTATGTTCTATGTTGTATTCAATGTGACATGTGATCCACAGAAGGCTAAACGACTTTCCTACCTACAAGGTGAATTTTGATTGACTGATTTGTCTTTTTTTTTTTACAGCTTTTACACCTTATTTAAGACAGAAAGAATTTTTAAATTATAAGAATTGTTTTGGAGATAATAATGCTTTACTGATACAAGTCCTACTAATTAACCCATAGCAGTGGATGGAGAAGGAAGCTATTTGCACATTAAGTGAATATAACAAACCCAACTGGAATTGGAACTTGGCTTTTTGATTTTCAATTCCAAGTCATTATCAATTATACCAACATTCAAGGTTACAGCCTAGCAGCCACCTATCTAGGTACTAACCAGGCTTGATGTTGTTTTAATGTGATATAACTGTAAGCCCACCAATGAGACATGTCCTTGATCATCCAATGGCTAAAAGGGGAAAAAAGAGAATGAAATTTTGTGACCTTTTCCATTAGACAGCTTTTTACAATGTCATCTAGCAGTTGTTAGCTTAAGTTCTTTGGAAGACAAGTGGGGCAATTCCATAACTTTCTGAAGAATATTACTTCAAAGTTAATATTTTGGTAAACAACGACTACCAAAATTCCTCTTCCCCCTAAAATTTCTAAGTGAACTGAAACATACTAGTCAATAATAATTTTCCCAAATACATCAGTGATAAGCAAATAAAATTATTCTTACAAGAAATACATAACAGCAGTAATAAAAATACAACACCACAAAACATCAACACATTTTATTGCAACCAGATGCACAATAACTACAAGCAGGATGAAGAATTTGGTATAAGGAAAACTATTAAACAATATACATACATACATATATATATATAATCCAAGTGGATCCTAGCAATATAAGATATTAAAACTGATGGACAAAAAGAGCTCAATGTATTTATTATAACAGAGCCAATAAATAATATTGCACAACAAAATCCAAAATGACCTCATATGTGGGGGGGGATAGATCTATTTCAACCAATGAAAATTTTGTCAGTCTTATTCAACCCTGGTGTATAGACTGAGTTCATGTCAGAATTAGAAAATTAACTATGACAGCCGTCAAAATATTGAATTTTTTGACAGCTGTCACAATTAAATTTCTAATTCCGACAAAAACTCAGTCTATACACCGGGGTTGAATAAGACTGACAAAGTTTTTATTGGTTGAAATAGATCTACCCCCCATATGAGGTCATTTTGGATTTTGTTGTGTAATACTATATATATATATATATATAAAACATCAATAAGTCTCTGCCTGAATTTCTAGGATGGGGTGTTAGTTTTATTTACACTATTTACTTTCAGACTATTGTCCTCATCTTTGTTGTTGCTATCACAGTGTTTTGACTGTTGTATTCTCCAGCCTTCATCAGGTGTATATTGATTCAGGTAACTTACAGAGAATTCTGAACTGAATCCTTTATTTATTCTACAGTGATGGACTGGTCTTATTCCAATGCCATGTCTATGGATATTTTGTCTCATTCTTATTTTTAGTACTGCTAAGTTATTGGTTACTTGTTTCTGAGTAGTACTAAAAATAAGAACTTTAACAGAAGATGAAAAATCCAAAACTGAAATCCAAAGGTACGTTAGGATCGTGAAAGATGCTTTCCAAAAGCTAAGCAAAGTATTATAAAACAGGAAAATCTCATTAAAAACAAAGTTAAGAGTACTTCACTGTCATGTAATATCCATCCTCTTGTATGGCAGTGAATGCTGAGCAATCTCTTCTCAGATGAAGAAGAGACTTGAAGCAAAATGTGAAGGATGATGAGAATACCATGGGCTGATCTTGTGAACAATGATGGAGTTTTAGAATAAATGGCAGCAAAAAGAACCCTTATACTTTACATCAAAAAGTGTTGAATTTTCTAGAGCACATAATGAGTAAAGAGGGGCTTGGAAAATTTGATACTCACAAGACAGATTGAAGGTAAGAGGGGGCAGGGGAAAGGATATAAACCACCTGACAAGCTTGGTTGGAAGAACAGGGATTAGGAGAAAGAGTGAAAAGGCAAAATTTACTCAGGGCTACAAAGGAAAGGAAATTATGGAGAGCCATGATCAGTTATATCCTAAAGGTACATGGTACATAGTAGAAAAAATGTTTGTGAAGAAAATCTTCAAAAATCTACACTACAGTTCAAAAATTTGTAGCCCCCTCCAGAATGAGCATGGGATGAACTTGACAGAAGAGTGAAAAAAAAAAATGAAAAACAGAGAATCATTGAAAAAAGAATGGAATCAATTATCAAATTTGTAGTTTCAGAAACTTTTGTAATGAATACCAAAAATTTGTGCTGCAGTAATCAAGGCAAAAGGAGGATATTTTGATGTGAGAAAAATTTAATCATAAAATGCTTTTTTTTTTTCTTTTTGTCATAATAAAATTTCTAATAAAAAAATCATATCTCTCTTTTATTTAACTATGCATAATAATTTTTATTTAATGTATGGAACATCTACTTTTTGGGACAATTTAAAAAAATTACCAGGGGTGGCCTCAAAAAAATAAATTAAGAGTTGATAAAATGAACAAATTAGACAGTTTCAAGTGATAGCAAACACATTATTAGGACACATTCTATTAATTAATCAGTTTCAAACAAAATAAAAAGTTCTTTTTATTGAAAATTATTAAAATACGGTATCTATACTGAGTGGATATCAACTTAAAATTTAATTAACTCATAATTTATGGAGAAAAATAAAATGTACACAGCTTTTAAAAAATATATAATCTACAAAATTTCAGCTGTCTGTCTATATTTCTGAGATGAGGTATTATGTACATTATTCGGACTATTGTCCTCATCTTTGTCGCCATATTTATCACAACATTTCAGCCGTTGTATGCTCTGGCCTTCTTATCTCCTGTTAATTTCCCTCTGAAAGTTCTTCACTGCCTTAACCGGGTATTGAACTCACACTCAGAGAAAAATTAACAGGAGATAACTGATAACTGACATCCATCAAAACATGGCACGTGGAACAAGAACAGTCTACTCCAGTGAGCAAAAAAAAGGGTTCAGTTCGACATTCCAACCACCTGAAGAAGGCCAGAGCATACAACGGCCGAAACGTTGTGATAAATATGGCGACAAAGATGAGGACAATAGTCCGAATAATGTAAATAATTAAAATTTCAGCTTCTAAGCATTTATAGTTATTAAGTTATTATAAATATTATACTCTTTAAATAAAACACTTTCAAATATAGCATTTTTCTGTTAAATAGTCCCTAATGTTCTTGTGTTTACTACTATGTCTGCATGCCAGGTATAAATAAAAGGACAATGTATCAAGTACTTGCAATCATAGTTCTAGTAGCAGTTAAAGTAAAGTCAAAGTATTAAAATGGATCTTTAAGAAATTTTCCTGTGCCTCATCTGTTTCCTGTAATATGAAAACTGTCTTTATAAGAAAAAACTTAAAAATACTTTAAAATAAAAAGAAACCATTTTATAAAACATTTCAATGATTTCTGAAATATCAGCATTTTAGATCTACACATTATCTGCTTTCCTTTCATTTTTCTTTCTGAATGGGTTGAATATTTTTACAAGGTCAAATTTTCACCTACTCAACCTTTCACAAGTCTATGTAATATGTGTTGGAAGTCCCATTCCAGGTTTTTGTTTTTCAAGACTAAAGTGTGACTCCTTTCAAACACAGAATGCAGTCAATATTTAATATTCAAGATTTTACACTTCTACCCCAACGGGAATATTGAAATATTAAAACCTCTTGCAGCCACTGAAGTTTTGATTCTTTAAAGCAATAAAATAAAAACACATATATTTCTATGTCTAACACATTCATTGTTCCAACTGACTGTCTTTATATCACTTTTCTTGATTACTTCCCTTGTGTAAACAAAATGGCTGCCAACAGTTGATATTCATTTGTCATTAGGCAACAAAATTATTCATTATTTTGTTTTCTCTTCCTCAGTAGATTTGATTTCATCCAGTTCTTATGAAATATCTCTGTGGAGTTATTTTGCCATTAACACTTTGAACTTTTAAAGAAAATGTTGTTAACTGTTTTATTAATTTTATTAAATGTTATTGTTAGATACTGGCTTCTGATATAACATGTGACATCAGTGGTAAGATTTATTTTTGAAATATTTCCAAACTTTCATTCACTCAAATGATTACATTGTCTACTTCATGCACCTCCCATTTTTTTTTAACAGGGTGTGTCCCTTGTTCCCTGTTTAGGATTAGGTTTCTAGTTTCTGATGAAGTCTTTCTTGAATATTACTTGCTTAATTTTATCTTATCTGACTTTGAATTATAGCACTTTGTGTCATCCATATTTTGACTGACCTTTCAACCACCTGATGATTATTCATGAGTATTCTCAAATTTAAAAAACTTGATAAACCAATGACATTCCTCTTGTGTATATAAACAAGTGCAACAACAACAAATCCTTACATTTGCCTTGATAAAGTCCTTCAGAGAGTGAAATGTGTTAGCTAAGAATATATTCCTTCTGTCTTTTTATAAATTTTTTCCTTCACAGATACATTCTAACTGAAAATAATCTACACACACACAAACATATATACACACACACACACACACACACAGATGCTACACACACATCAGTCAGATGGTGTATATATATATATATATGTTATTACTAGTAATCTTATAAGTATAAGAAATTATATTCGTTTGGAAAACCTTCAGTGTTTTGATTTGCAAATAATCAAACCAATACCAAAAGGGAAAAAAAAGGTATAAAAAAAAGAAAAACCAAGAACATGTACGTTAGCCGAAAATAATCATCTAGCATGCAAGTCCAAAGCCCAAAGAAAAAAACCCCGATACGAGTAGGCAAAATAACTAAATAAAGGTTCTCCGCTCCTCCGTTGTTTGTTTGTTTTTTTATTTGGTCACATGGTTATGGTTTTTTGTTTATTGACTATAAGTATTCCATTCTGTTTTACCTTTTTAGCCAGCCTTCCCTGACGATCCACTTAGGTGAAACCTTGGTAGGTTTGTCTGGCTCTCTAGGTTTAACTATATATATATATATATATATGGTAGACTCTCCTATCATGAATGATAAATAAGGTTCAGCATTGGATGGTGCCTTTCATTTTACACTTATGCATGCTAGCAGGGGGCTATTGTGGAGAAAATCACTTAAGGGAAAGACATATTTCATTTGTGCTTTCTTAAGTGTGATACTAGACTAGCCTTGCTGCAGGCAAAAAAGCCACACTGACAGACAAAATTTGTTAAACCAGGATTTTGATGGCATCTCAGCTTCAGAGATTGACAAAGCTGATACCAGTGCTTCCATCTTCAAAGCCCTTGAACTGAATGAAACATGTCTTACACCACTTCTTTCAGTTTGATGCTTGGGCTTCCCAGGTTTTCAAATCAAAGTTGAGACATTTCAATTTGTCTTTGTAGCATAAGAGTGGATGTCCAAGTAAATGCTTGGAGTTTGGTAGTTGTCCATACAGCACCTTCTTTGGAAGCCTATGCTCATCCATTGTCACATGACCAGCCCACCTAAGTTGTATCTTTGCTAGAATGGTTTCAATGCCTGAAAATTGACTTGTTGCATCTTCTCAGACTAATGTTCTCAGCTGATATTGAAGTGGAAAGACTATATTGAATCCATTGCTAGGTCAGTTGCCAAGAAAGTTAGTTCACTGTGTCATGTGAGACAATTTTTCTCTCCAAAATCTATCTTACATATCTATAAGTATACCATTCATCCATGATTAGAATATTGCTGTTACATATAGTCTTGTACTCCTGCTATATATTTGGAACTCCTTGGATATTTACCTAGAGCTCCTTCATAAGATCCAAAGAAGAATCAGCAATGTTATTGGTCCTGATCTGGCAGCTCTGCATCAGTCACTTTTCCACCACCATAAAGTTCCCTCTCTGTACCTTTTCTATAAATATTTTCATGGCAATTGTTCAGATGAGCTCTTCGCTATGTTACCTAGACATTATAAATTTAAGTGCAGTGCTAGACTGGCGTTGAGATTTCATCAATTGACAGTTGAGCTGTCTAGATGTAGCTATAAGTTCTGTGCTATAAGTTTTTACATCTAGTCATTTCAACTGTAAAATGATGAGACCTAACTGCCAGTCTCGTACTGTACTTAAATTTGTAAAGTCAAGGTACCAAAAAGGAAAGCTCATTAGAACAATTACCATGAAAATATTTATACAAAAGGCACAAGAGAGCTGTGTTATAGTGCTGAGAAAGTGACTGAAGCCAAGATGCCAGATCAGGACTGATAACATTGCATATTCTTTAGATTTTATCAAGAATCTCTAAATACATAGCAGGGCACCAAACTGAATGTGGCAGCAATATGTAATGCATAGACGATTGGTTGACTTATAGATACTAGATTTTATTATTACGTAAACCTTTTCATTCACTCTAATTATTATATACATAGCAGGACAGCAAATACAAAAATCTTTCAATAAAAATTATTTCAGTATAGGAATGCATTGTAAAAATTATTACACAAAAATGCATTACAAATGGTTTTATGTGAGCATTGAAATTAAAACAATTTTAATATAGGAATACATTTCAAGTGACATTTTATGAATGTATTATAAATGATGTTAAGACAAGAATTTATTGAAAATGATTTTAATGTAAGAACATACTAGAAGTGATTCTAATATAGAAATGCATTGCAAATGATTTTTTCTATAGGAATATATTGTAGGTGAGTTTAATACTGGGTGAGGCAGAAATACCTCCCACATAATGATAAGACATTACTGGCAGTGGTGTCTTCATCTAGATAATGCCTTACTATTATGTAGGAAGTATTTTTGCTGCACCCTGTATATAAATGCATTTAAATAATTTTATCATAGGAATGCATTAGAAATTATTTTCCTATAGGAATTTATTGAAAATGTTTTACAGAGAGAATGTACTTCAACTGATTTTACTATGGAAATGCATTGAAGATGATTTCACTATCAGGATGTATCAGAAATGTTTTTTTATGACAGGAATGCTTAGAAAATCATTTTACTATAGGAATACACTGGAAATCTTTTTAATATAAGATTGCATTACAAATGATTTTCTGATTGGATGGCATTGAAAATGATTTTACTATTACAAAGTATTGAAAATGTTTTTACTATGCGAATGCTTTGAAAAGCATTTTTCTGAAGGAATATGTTGAAAATCATTTTTATGCCTTCCTATCAGAAGGTATTGAAAATGATTTTACTATTGGAATGCTTTGAGAATCATTTTGCTATAGAAATATATATATATGCCAAAAATACTAAAAAGAATAGTAAAATTAAGATCAAAAAGGTTATAGAAAACAAAGACTGTTTCATCAAATATGGTAAGGATCCAAGGCAAGCAAACAAAGGATGAACATTGTGTCATTCATCGTGAAATTGTAAAGGTCTACAAAATTCCAGACCCTTCTCAATCTGGAATCAGACTATTTCACTTTAATTTCTTTTTTTAACTTTCATTTGTTTTCACTTTTCTTTATTTGTAATTATTTCTTCTTTATCATTGAAGCTTTTGTTCCATTTAATTCTGTTTAGTCCTTTATATTTTGAATGTACTAATTTGTTGGCAATAGCACACTTTAGTTTTAGTTGTAAAATAAAAGTTAGCTATTTCCCCCAAAATCCATTTCCTAATTAATTAATTAATTAATTATTAATCCTTACTAATACAATGCTTTACCAAAAACCAAAAATTATACAGTGAAAATTTCAGATCAAAATAGCTTCATGTCAGGTTATCAACTTATAGATTCAACTTCATATATTAGCTTTTCTCTGTGTATTGATGTATATAAAAATAGATGTATATACTTCTCTCTCTATCTATCTATCTATATCTATATATATATATATATATATATATACAGTTTTAAGATGTTCTATTTATGGGTAAATATGCTCAATATCAGAGATAGAGCATATGTAATAAAAGTAAACACTGAGGTCAAAACCCAGCAGTGATAGTCTGTTTCATGCTTAAACACAATCTTCAGATCATATATATGATAAAAATCAGGCCTGACAATTGCATTTAAGCATGAGACAGACTGTTGCCACTGTGTATTGACTTCAATGTCCACTTATATATATATATATATATATATATATTATTTTTTATAAAAAAAAATTATAACATAAGTATGTTATAAAATCACTACAAAAATAGCCATTTTGTTTCAACACACTCTGTGTCTTATCAAGTGATGGTGTTGAAAAGAAAATAAATGGTTTTAAAAGTTTCAGATGAATTAACGATCCTACACTAGGGGAGCATTGTTACAAAAGCTAGAATAACCAATCAAAAACGAAGTACAGAAAGATTCAAAAGCTTGACAACAAAATCCTGCTATTATAGCTATTTAGATCTTTAAATACGTGTAATATTAAAAATAATTTTACTAACTAATAATTATAAATTTATATGATAAAATTTAATATTAAAATTAAAAACTGGCAATTTTAAAAATCCAAATTTAATCACTATTAAGTTTAAAAAACTACAAAATTATTGAGAAAAAAAAAAAATATATATGTTTATTCAATTCATTTCTTCATTGAAATTACGTCTGACAAGACAAAAAGCTACAATTCGTCCGGTCATCTGATAATACATGTATATATTTTTTTCTTTTCCGTTTTATTTTTAAAGTTTGTGAATATGGTCTTAAACTCACGCGTGACGCAACAAAAACACAATCAGATTATAATACATACGCATCCAGACATAATTAGATACATACACACACACACACACAAATATACACACACACTTAAAAAAAAAAAAAAAAAAAAAAAAAAAAGGAAGAGGGGGGGGGAATACATGAACAACACCACAGCCCTTTACGAAAAAAGGAGACGTGGAAACTAACACTTATACACACACACAGTTAAATGTGAATACACTCTACATACACATAGATACCGATATATACACAAACATACATCCACAATGGCATAGACATTGAGAAATCACAACCAGTAAATATTTCAGACTTAAATAAATGCTAACCACTTATTGAATTATAACTTAAGGGAGCAAATATATAAAGATAAAAATGTTTAAAATAATATTATTTAATATATTAAAACGAAAACTCTATATATATATATATATATATACATGGTTATGAATTTGCAACATGTGAAGATATGAGCTCCAGATTAAAAAAAACAAAAAACTAAAAGGTGTGTTCACTCAGATAGGAACATATGAACATGTACCAATGAGCAACAAACACAAGATTAACATTTGAAAATAAATTTTATATAACAAAATACAAAATATGGGAAAAGCATGGAGTGACACATGTAAATTAATAAAAAGACACTTAACAGATATTGGATGTCACTTCAAATGTTTATGTTTCAAGAATTTGGAGCTTGAATGTTCATAATGACAGACAAATAAAGTTACTTTAAAGTGCAGAATGTTCACAAAAGTTGGTTGTTCTTTCTTCCACAATGTAAAATATAGGATTCTGGAATAATGTTTGTGTTCCATTTCTCTTTGGTTAATTGGATTGCATCTGAGATGAAAGTATGATGTTTTCTTTGTATTTATTTGGGTACAATATTCCATTATCCTTTACCTGTTAAATAGTCAAATACATCTAATATCTCCAGGATGAAATTTCTTTATTCCTAACACAAGTAATGGAATAGATTTGTGGGTGTATTTCTCATACCTCATGATTGCATGATGAGAGTCTATATTTTTTTGCAAACTGTTGTCATCAGAGATCATTGAGAAACTAAAATTACAATACCAAAATCCCACTTGGTGATCTATGTCACATGAATTTAGGTGATTGATTCTTTCCCACTTTCTTAAGAGGTCATTCTGTTTGTTGTCAAGCAACCCCAAATTCCTTTACTGCCCTCTTTTATCCAAAACAAGACTCACTCCACATAGGGAGTAAAACAAAAAAAAAGAGAAGGAGAAGAAAAAACACAAAGATAACACATCTCTTATTAAATTTATTGTAAGTCTGTTGTATTATTATCTGTCTATCAGAGAAAATACAAAGGATCTGCAGTCTGTATAACATCAGGGCAACCTTCAAAAGCTGGATGACACTTCGCAGGCATCTCTCCTGTGTAAGACATCCCCCCATAGAGGAGAACATGACTAAAGACTGTGTGTACACCATCCTGTGTAGCTGTGGAAAGAAATATAAAGGGGAGACAGGCCACCCCCTTAAGGTAAGGCTTCAAGAACACCAGAAAGCTGTAACACTAGGGGAAGGGAAAAAATCAGATGTGGCTGACCATATATGGAGAGAAAATGGAGATCACCACCCTCTGTGGAATCAGGTTGAAATCATAGACAAAGAATATCATTGAAAAATTTGTAAACTTAAGGAATCAGCACACATGCTAAGCCACAAAAATCTGCTGAGCCAACCAAGCATAGAAATGAATACAATATGGGAACCAGTAATAAGGATTGCTAGAGAAAAGCAATAATAATAACAAAAATTGCAATATGAACTCTGGTAAAAACATGAATGATAACAGCAAAAATTGCAATATGAGCACTGGTAAAAATGGTTGCTGAAGACATTAGGTTTATAATACCCAAAAATTCATACACAGATGTCCTCAAGGACACATGGCACAGTGGATAAAGGCGTTAGTTAGATCCAGTGAAAGGACCCAAAGAGTTCAATACCTGGTTAAGGTGGAGAACTTGGAATTAACAGGAGATAACTGTCATCCATTAGACATGGCACGTGGAACTAGAACAGTCTACCCCAGTGAGTGAAATAAAGGTTTCAGTTCAACATTCCAACCACCTGAAGAAGGCCAGAGCACACAACATGATAAATATGGCAACCAAAATGAGTACAATAGTCCGAATAATGTAAACAGTGTACGTCTGTTGTATGTTTTTAATTTTGAATCAGTATTTTATTCAGGCTTGATAAAAATTTTTGTAAGTGGTTGTGACTGATTTAATAAAATTTTTTGTTAACAAATATAAAGTTTAATTAAGATTTGTTGATTATCTGGAAAAAAAAAAGAGACAATTTTTTAAATATTATCTTTGGGATTCACTTACTTTTTTTACTCTGATATATATATATATATATATATATATATATATATATATATATATATATTGCGATGGGAATATTTTGTTTTTTTTTTCCAAACAGAGTCAGCAAGTTTGGGCCATATTCATAGTTAATATTATTTAATGTTGTTGGCTTTTTCTTTTTTTTTTTATTAATGCTTCCATTATTTTTAGCCATTTTTTACATGTAGATGAGGCAATTGTGTTTGTATTTTCTACAAGTATGTTGTGGATGGAGTTTTGTAGGTTTCTGTATGTGTTTAAATGGGTCCTAATTGAGCAATTTTTACACACTTTATGTCCAGAAAAGAAAATACTTGTATGAATGCAAAAAAAAAAAAATGAAATAAAAAGCTTGATGGTAATGCAAGGAAAGGAAAGTCTTATACATTTTTTTCTATTAAGCTTTTTTAATGTTTGCTTTGGAAGTTCTTAGGGAGTGCAGAAACTGTCCATAATGATTATTGCCCCAAGGCTTTTGGCAAATTCATTAGCCATTTTCAAGGGATATGTTGTTAATATTTTTCAGTATTCATGTTTTAAGGCAGTAGTTCCCAAACTTTTTTTTCCTCTGGGCCGTATTTTCGGAATGAAAATTTTCTCCCACATCACCAAATTTTATGTGATAAAAAGTATATTTAAAAATAAAAAATAGAGGAAGGGTTAAAGGAAGATAACTGTGGAATCAAAGTTAGAACATTATCATTGATAACTCTCTCCTCCAAATTGCAAACCCTAGTTACTATATTCTTAATACTTGACATAATACAAAAATATCGCAATGATAAAACCAGTCAATAATTATAACTATTTATACTGGGACTCATGCATGAAATTACAAGTAATCCATAATAATATTTTAAATTTTGAAATTATATGAATTTTTTGAAACAGTTTCTAAATTATTATTTACATTATTTGGACTATTAGGACAATAGTCCATCTTTGTTGCCATATTTATTACAACGTTTCGGCCCTTCAGTATCTATCTATATTTCTGAGATGAAGTATTATGTACACTATTTACATTATTTGGACAATTGTCCTCATCTTTGTCGCCATATTTATTACAACGTTTCAACCCTTCAGTATCTGTCTATATTTCTGAGATGAGGTATTATGTACACTATTTACATTGTTCGGACTATTGTCCTCATCTTTGTCGTCATATTTATTACAATGTTTTGGCCCTTCAGTATCTGTCTATATTTCTGAGATGAGGTATTATGTACACTATTTACATCATTCAAACTATTGTCCTCATCTTTGTTGTTATATGTATTATAACGTTTCGGCCCTTCAGTATCTGTCTATATTTCTGAGATGAGGTATTATATACACTATTTACATTATTAGGACTATTGTCCTCATCTTTGTCGCCATGTTTATCACAATGTTTTGGTCATTGTATGCTCCGGCCTTCTTCAGGTGTTTGGAATGTCGAACTGAACCCTTTATTTCGCTCACTGGGGTAGACTGTTCTAGTTCCATGTGCCATCTCTAATGGATGTCAGTTATCTCTTGTTAATTCCCCTCTCCAAGTTCTCCACTCCTTTAACCAGGTATTGAACTCACACTCTTTGGGTCCTGTCACTGGATCTAACTAACGCCTTTATCCACTGTGCCATGTGTCTTGAGGACCCGGTTAAGGCAGTGGAGAACTTTCAGAGGGAAATTAACAGGAGATAACTGATAACTGATATACCTGCTGATAGGATAGCCTCCTTTGAAGTTATTTGAGCTTCAGATCCCTGACTATCAGGCAGATAACATCAAAACAACTACCTCCAACACCCTTAACAAGGGGACACTCAACCCAGGAAAGAATATACATGCATGATGCCCCAAGTGGATATATCACAACTGCCCAGAAATCGAGGCAACAGAACTCTTCCTTGGGTTAGAAACATTGTACCTGTCTGAGACATAAAGGCACCGAGACAAGCTCACTCATGTATTGTGGTCTAAGAGACCCAACAGGAGAAGGGGGTGGCAATGAGGGTTGCTCAGGGATGCATGTGCATCCACTACTCGCATTTGAATTAGATGAATAGATGGTTACAAAGGTTGGGGGACTACAAAGACCAAGTTATCAACTCAGGAGAAAAGTCTTACAAAGGAGAAGCATTATGGCTTCAGAGCAAAAGTTATGGATATCGAGTGTGATACAACTACAGAGTTTTAAAGTTTTAACTTAGTATAAGTCTCAGTATCCACTTTTTTTTTTTTTTTTTAGTGGATACACTTCACTGTAACACAGAAATTTGAAGAAAAATTAAATAAATAAAAATGGCAACATGAAACAGTTCAAACAATAAAAAAACTTACGGCACAAGAATTCTATGGGTGAGATTTTGACCAAATACAAGGCAAAGGCAGAATATCACTGTAACTTTTGTGGGGGTGGAAGAGAGAAGTTTCACTGATCAATAACAACAAACTAACCTACTCGTATTGATGTGGGGTAAGAATCGTTTTCTTTCATCATTTTTCTTCTTTTTTTTAAAATTTGCCTGTAAATATGTCCCCCACCCCATTTGAGAGCATACAATATTTGCTTAACATGTGATTAACAATTAGCATTAATTCAATCAGCAGGTGAAAAGTACAGATGTCTGTAGGAACACACACTCACACATAGAGAGAGAGATTTATACATATACTTCCCTCAAAGCAAGGCTTTATATATATATATATATATATATATCTCAGTATGTCTGCAGTTTATATATATATATATATATCCAAATGAGAGAAGGAACAGATGAAGTAAAAATCCACAGTTCATAGCATTTATTTTTAAAAAAGTGCTCAATACAAAGTAGAGCAAAATATTATTATAATATTTTTATTATAATAAATTACAATAAAAACATTTTGCATCGCTACACAAAAACTTTCATGTACTGAGATGGTACTTCTTCAGGTGATGATAGATAACTAATGATAAAATTAATGAAATTTAAAACACAAATCTTTACCTCTTTTCTTAAATTAAAGTGAGGAGCACAAGGTCAGAATTAAAAATATACTTATGAGTATGTCTAGATTAACCAACAAATGTTAGGTCTACACTAAAATATAAAATAAGTTTAGAGGGTGGAGGAGTTTGGGTTATTTTTACATGTCAAGAAAACTGATACTTAGGCATGTCATTCAATAATACTAGGGAACAATTTCAGCGACAAATGTATTATTGGTGTATCCGAGTTTGATTTGCCAATTTGTTGAAGGAGACATAAATTTATCAGAAATAGTTTTTTTTAGTATCCTCAGGAAGCTTCTTAAGGGGGCCAATAGGTAAAATTAAAAATGTCGAAACAATTTGTTGTTAATTATACTGAATAGACGATAAAACGTGGCAATATTTTAGTTGAATAAATCAAATGAATGTTGGGTGAACCATTATATATATATATATATATATATATATATATATATATATATATATATATATATAAGCTACTCTCATTTTCTGAACACATCCGCCTGCAAGGGCAGCTAGCCAGTCACTGTCCCAGATGTCTGTTCAAGCACATTTGAGCCCACCTCTGGTTTATACTGCAACTATGTAGAACAGACTTTAGTTACAATTTCTGGGAGAGAGCACATAATAATCCTTTTAGTTTGATTGCCACCCAAAGGTAGACAGCCCAGTCTTCCCTACTATTTTACTCATAGGTTGTGGGTAGAGATGGATTCATACCTTTCCCAAAGATATTAACAGAAAAGTGAATGTAAGTTGGAATTTGAACTCTGCTAACTTATTCCACAAATGTTCTTATTACTATTGTTCACCAAATACAAGGCCTAAGAGCCATTTGAGGTAGAGTTAATAATGAGGTTACTGTAAAGGCATAAATGGAGGAAGCAAAAGGATATGTAGGATAGATAACAATTGAACCTAGACTTGATGATGTTAAGATTGTAGTGACTGGAAAGCATTGTCTCGGGAGTCTGTTCCTCAGTGTAACAGATCTGGTGAAAAAGCTGTCTGATTGGAACTTATTCTTTACCAATGGAATATTTAGAGAATGAAGATAAATCAACTCATGGCCTGGTGGGTTCTAGCAGTGAGGGTCTGGCCTGATGGAACCAAGAAATGTAGCTTGTGTGAACATCTGCCATGAAAGTAGTGTTATGTTAATGAGAAGCTAGTATTATTTTGTTTGTGGAAAAGTGGGTGTAGGGTTAAAACAAGTCATCAAACATGAGGCTTTACAAATGCTTTTGAACTCTTTCAAGGCTGGAAAGTCTGGATTGGATAGCCCCAGCCCAGATGTGCCAACAATGCTTCATTTTTGGTCTGATCTGACTATTGTGAAGATAGACTATTAGCTATTACACTACCAACCAATCCCGTTGTTAAAAAGTGCAACTAATTAGTAAATAAACTGGTTTAGATGTAGATAGTATTTTTTTTTCTAAGGCCAAAAAAAAACCTCAAACAAACAAAAAAGAAGGTTGTAAAAAAATGGGCAATAGTTCATCACTAGCAGAAGATTTCTGTTAGCATCGTTTGATGAGACTTATTTTTCAAATGGACTTGTATTGACTAATCATGTCGTTTATAACAATTCTTGTTTGAGATATTCATTAACAAATCTCTCTTTTTCTACTTGACCTTTCCAAATAATTGATAATCCTACTCATAACAAATTGTTAAATACCAAAAACTCTTTGAAGGAAAATGAAGTTAAAGTGACCAGTTGAAAATTAATGAGATGTTTTTATTGATGATACTGCAACTATGTAGAACAGACTTTAGTTACAATTTCTGGGAGAGAGCACATAATAATCCTTTTAGTTTGATTGCCACCCAAAGGTAGACAGCCCAGTCTGCACTACTATTTTACTCATAGATTGTGGGTAGAGATGGATTCATACCTTTCCCAAAGATATTAACAGAAAAGTGAATGTAAGTTGGAATTTGAACTCTGCTAACTTATTCCACAAATGTTCTTATTACTATTGTTCACCAAATACAAAGCCTAAGAGCCATTTGAGGTAGAGTTAATAATGAGGTTACTGTAAAGGCATAAATGGAGGAAGCAAAAGGATATGTAGGATAGATAACAATTGAACCTAGACTTGATGATGTTAAGATTGTAGTGATTGGGAAGCATTGTCTTGGGAGTCTCGGACTGGTTTTGCGATCTCCTTCCTTGCTTAATGAATAGATAAAAATTTAAATGCGGAGTTAGTCATCATTATCTTCTGTCTTTTTGAATCCTGTTCTTTTATTATAATATCTCCTCAATAATGTTTTCTCAGTTTCTTTCACACTCAGTAACCCCTTGCATCTTAGTGGCTCTTTTGCCTTACTTGGAGTGAAATGATAAAAATCATGTATGTCTATTCAGATATATCTATATGTGTGAATTAATTTATGTTGCATATATATATATATACACACACACACACACACACACACATATATGAATTGGGATCAAATACAGATCAAATATTGATTGGAATCCAATAGAATGATAGGATAACAAACAAAGAAACATTTATAAATCTAATATGTTTCACTTTTATTAGAGCTTCATTGGAGAATATGATATTCAGAAAGAAAGAAATTCTCGTATTTTTATTTTTGTGTTGGTTGATTTCCAGCGGTTAAGCAGGCTTCACCTGCATTTGACTTGTTAAGCAATATTTACGTTATTTCTTTTTAGTTAGTCTTGGAATCTGTTCTAGGGATGCATAATCTCTTCTTGAGTTCTGAAAGCCATAACTTATACTAATACTGCTTAACAAATCAAATGATCATGAAACCCACTTAACCAATGAAAATCAAACACCAGCAGGATTTAGGTATTTTTTAGAGCAGTGCAAGGTGCCTCTTTAAGGGTATGACAATGCATCAGGATTAGTGCAAATTTAGTATGTACTCAATGGTGATGAAATGTTAGTAGTTTATTTTTGCATGTAGTGATTGATACTAGCCAGTCTTTTCCCCATTGAACTGTGAAAGATAGGTCAGAGGAGAAATCAGTTGTCAGGCTCTTGTCATCAAGGTATCATCTGAATATATATTCATTATATTTATTACAGATCTGAGATTGTTCTTAGGCAGATCATTAATATAAAATAGAAAGAGGGTAGGAGCCTTAGCGGAGCCAGCATTGATTTCATGTGCCCCAAGAGGACTAGCCATTAACGATGACCTTCATAGATCTACCAGACAGGAAATACTTGAAGAGAGGGATCTCCTAGAGATTCCATAGCTGGCCAGTTTGTGTATCAATCCCCTGTGCCACACCTTGTCAAGATATCTAGAGTGATCACTCTTCAGTTATTTTTATCATAGTGTGGTTCACTGATTCTATGCATAATAATAGTTAGGACTTCAGCAGTGGACATAGAAGACCAAAAACCATATTGTTTGTCACTGAGGAGTTTGTTTTTATTGAGATATTCAACAACTTTCTTCTTCAGAGAAAGCTTCAAAGAATTTGCTTATGACAATTAGGAGGCAGTATTTTGATGGGAACAAAGACTCACCTGCTTTCTTGTACACAAGACATATACTAGACACCTTCCATGGGCTTAAGAAACATTTCTTCTTAAAACAGCAATTAAATGGCTTTGCTAAGATTGGAGATAGTTCTATGTCATGATTCTTAAAAATAACAACAGGGATTTTATTGGGGCCAGTACTCTTCATCGAGTCAAGACATGGAGATCTCCCAAGCTAATATAGAGAAATCACAAAACTTGTGCTCTTTGACATAGAGGAAATCAAGTAAATAGATGGTGTTTGCCATCTAACTTAGAGGCAAAATTCATAGCAAAGAGCTTAGCCTATGAGGATGAGATAACCTCAGAACCATTTATAATGGACTAGTTAAAAGCTGTTAAAAACTAAAGGGACTGTTATCTTCTTCATTACCATATTCACAGCGTTTCAGTCATTGTACACTCCAGCTTTTTTCAGGTGATTGGAATTTTGAACTGAACCCCTTATTTCATCCACCAGGGTAAATTGTTCTAGTTCCACATGCTGTGCCTCTTTCAGATGTCTCAGTTATTTCCCCTTAACTCAACTCTCAAAGTTTTGTTAGCCACTGCTGTGCCCTGGTATTGAACTCACAACTCTTTTGGTCTAGTCACTGGATCTAATCAACATCTTTATCCACTGGGCCTTGTGTTCTTGAGGACAAACTTGGAGAGTTGAATTAAAGGGAAATAACTGAGACCTCCAGAAGAGGCATAGTGATATCACAAAGCTATGAGGATGAGATAACCTCGGAACCATTTATAATGGACTAGCTTAAAAGTCACACTCCATGAAGACTTTTAAGGTAGCTCCTGCAGAAGGCTAATTGGGTTTTCAGCTCAAAATTAAAGGGATCTCTGATCCAGCTTAAAAAACAGCATTGATAATTTTGAAGAAATAACTTTGAATTCATCAATTCACTCCATGGAACTTCAAAGAAACTATGAGAATAGAACACACAGTTACATCTAGCTGATTCAACAATAAAACTGTGAGACCTAGTTGCCAGTCTAGTAAATTCATGCAATGAAGGTACCAAAGATGAAAACTCATCAGAACAACTGGATTGATTACATTACAAACCCTTATTTGAGATCATATTTTGATTGATCAGATTTGGTTGAAATTCTTTTTAATAACTTTAATTTTTATTTTTTATTTGTTTGATATATACAAGGTATTTCACAATTGTTGAAATAAAGCAGCAGCCTCTCAGATGAGGAGAGTTCAAGGAGTGTGAGGACCTTGATGAGGAGGAACAGTGGTTCAAGCAGGATGGTGCTCCTACTCACACTGCTAATATTACCATGAAAAAATTATAGGAGCATCTCATCAGCTGCAAAGCAAGAGTAGAATGAGCACCTCACGCACTTGACCTGAACACCCCAAATTTTTTCTTCTGACAGTTCTTCAAGGATAACATCTACCAGGGCAACCTTTGCACCATTGCTGCATTGAAGGCAGCCATCATTGAGAAGATTCAAGCAATCACCTAGGAAGAATGTGCATGCATCATCAACAACTTTGCATTCAACAGCTATATTTAGCTGCCCCCCCCACGAGGGGTCGCATGTGGCACAAGGCCGAGTTTTACGTGGTCACCCGAGCCTGTAGGCCCGGCCAAAAATATAGTCTTCGACCTGCCTAGGGGTGTTCGAGAGCTGTCATAACCTCCCCGAACGAAACCTTGCCCTTCGGCAAAGCTTTGTCCGGGTTCCTCCCTGCTAATGCAGAGAGTTAGACAGACGGCGCTGACTGTAACTTAATACAGCTATAACATTGCATTCAACAGCACCGTCAACTGAATGGTGGACATCTGAAGCATGTACTCTAGGGCTCATCTTGACATTTTTGGTTTATGTTTGAGACTAAATGGTTGCAGATCCTAAAATGTTATCCTTTTACCTTTCAATAAATTTAATTTCCATTATTCTATCATTTGTGGTCCTTGATTATTTTGTTTCAAAAATTATGAAACACTCTGTACATAGTTTTGTTTCACTTTGTGTTATATTCCATGCTAATAGGAATATATACTTGAAAAACAAGGTGGATAAAATAAAGTAAAGGTTCATTGTAAAAACCAGTACAATTAGAATAAAGGTAACAGTTGTTCACAAGGTCATCGCAAGTCAATCCAGCAGTGAGTGCTACTATTAACAGGTCGGTAGTTCTCGCATAAGTTTGAGTCGGTATTTATTCTGTTAGACCTGGAATCCATTAATTTTTTGGAGCCTCAAGATGACATACCATCTCTCCTTGAGTTCAGAATATCATAAATTATACATACGAATGCTGCTTAACAAGTCAATGATGCCTTCTTAACCAAGGAAAACACAAAAATAAAACTACCTGAATTCCTTTTCTTTTTTTCTCCATATCTCATTTTCTGATGAAGCTTTAACAAAAGTGAAACATGTTAGACTGATAAATGTTTCCTAGTTGTTCCTTAGCCTATCATTAAATATTGTATAAATACATTTCTTATGTATTAAAATAATAAAACATATTTTGAAAAGTACATTGTCCATGTGTGTGTAGCTGAAAATGTCATAATTTTTTGTGCCTGAAAAATGAACATATCAAATATGTTTATGCTTTTCCCAATCATAGGCTTAGCAAATATTTCAAATGCATTTAACCAGTTTTAATAGAAATTTGAAAAAAGTCTAAATTTAAACATAGATGTGTATTTATTTAGTGAGCAAAAAAAGAATTATCATCTAAAATGTTAATTTTAAAATGATTGTCTTAATGCCATGATATAAAATTTCAAATATGTCTGATTTTCATCCCTTACTAATCTATTAATATTTTTTTTCATCAATTTTCGATCCTGTGTAATGTACGCTAGTTAATAAGAAAGTGAAATTGAACCTCACCAACTCAGCAATCTTAGTAGGATGCTATTGATACTTATTTAAAGTTAATTACTTTCTATTCAACTTTTATGAAACTCCTTAATTGCATAAAGAATTTATAGTTAATTGACAACTTAATTAGCATTTAGATTACTGCATTGGATTCAGATTCTATCAAATTGAGGATTTTTATAAAATTTCATTAAATGTCAAATACATTTTTTTAATAATTTCACCCCAAGTAAGGCAATAAATCCACTAAGACACAAGGAGGTATAAAAGAATATGAGAAAAAGAAAGACATTATTAAGGAGAGAGAACAATAAAAGAACAGTAACTAAAAAGCAAGATAACTATTTACATTGCATTTAAATTTTTGAAGATCAAAATTGACTGGAAAGCAAAAGGCTGAAACAGAGTAGCACAAATGAGAAGAGTGACAGAAGAAACTATTAGCATAGAACTTACGGTTTAAATCCAATGGCCATTTAAACTGTAAAAGGATGAGACCTTGCCACTAATCCTAGTACTGTGCAAAAGGTACCTAGACTTCATGAATTTAAGTACAGTACAAGGATTGTTCATTAGTACAATTACCATGAAAATATTTATATAAAAGACACCGGGAAGCTATGTTACAATGATGGGAAGGTGACCAAAACTCAGATGCCAGATCAAGGCCGATAACAATACAGATTGAATTCATAATTATTTTGCTGTTACACCCAGTATATATATATATATATATATATATATATATATATATATATATATATATATATATATATATATATATCATATATTTCCACATATAAGGCAACCTTTAGATAAGATGAAATCAAAAAATATAGCAAATTTTCATGAATTTATTCTATACCTGTAGTATAAGATGACACCTTATTGATTATATAAAGATGATGCTATTGGAAATGTTGGTACTTACTGTATCCTTAGAAATTCAAAATAAACAAAATATCAAAGCCGATTCTCTATCATGTTTTTCCTATAAACATCTCCTAAAAGGGAAACCATTGTTTTGTTTATGTTTCATCATGTGATCTCTTGTGAATATTGATTCTTCTTCATCTTTTCCTAAATCTAAACAGTTACAAACAGCCTGGTGTACTAATGGCCATTTACTTATACTTCATCGACAATCACCAAATACCACTAATAACAGTATGATAATGTACAATAATAGTATATTCCACTTTCAACATTTTTTTTATTCAGTCTGTTCCTAACTTCTGTCTAAGCTTATGAAGTTATACCAGTAATATATAAATAGTAGAAATAGTTTTATTACTTTTATTATCAGTTTATTTGATAATGTGAATCTTCTCATGTACATTATTGGTTATTGCACCAAGGCCAAGGTTAGCCTACCAACAAACATCACTTAGATTTTAGTTTTTTTTTTTTTTTTAGAATTATAGTTTAAGATACCCCCCACCACCACAAAAATTTTTTTTAAGGGTGATTTTGGGGATTTAAAGGTCATCTTACAGGCCATACATTTAAAAATAATAAAAAACAGTGAGAGGGTTAAAAGGAGATAATGGCAGATTCAAAGTCAGAATATTATCGTTGTTAACTCTCTCCTCCAATTTGCGGACCCTAGTAACTATATTCTTAATACTTGATATAATGCAAAAATATCACAATGGTAAAATTAGTCAATAATTATTTATAACTATTTATACTGGGACTTATTCATGCAATTACAAGTAATCCATAGTAATATTTAAATTTTGAAATCATATTTATTTTTGGCATTTGAATTTTTTAAAACTGTTTCTAAATCTTTGATTGTCTTTCAATTTTTAATCATTCCACCTCACCTGCTATCCTCTTCTGTTGCACTTATGAGGTGGGCCACAAGGTTTGGAAACTACTGATTTAAAATATGAAATTCTTAAAATTTGGAAAGGCAAGCAAAGAAATAGAGTACCAATGATGAGTAGAGCATTGGAATAGTGTTTAAAAAAAAAAAGGAAAATTCTTTGCAGATATTGGATTGTGATTTGGAAATTTGAGCAATTACCGAAAGCTTTGCTGCTCAGAACAAAAAGGATACTTCAGAAAAGAATTGGATACAGCATGTTGGTGAAAAGAAGAAATTATTGTACATTATTTACATTATTTGGACTATTGTCCTCATCTTTTTTGCCATATTTATTACAACGTTTCAGCTGTTGTACACTCCAGCCTTCTTCAGGTGGTTGGAATGTCAAACTGAACCCTTTATTTTGCTTACTGTTCTAGTTCCACGTGCCATGTTTAATGGATGTCAGTTATCAGTTATCTCCTGTTAATTTCCCTCTGAATAAGCATAAGGATAAACATAGAAATAAATACAATATAGGAACCAGTAATAAGGAGTGACAAAGAAAAGCGATAATAACAACAAAAATTGCAATATGAGCTCTGGTAAAAACATAAATGATAACAGCAAAAATTGCAATATGAGGACTGGTAAAGAATGGTTGCTGAAGACATTAGGTTTAGAATACCCAGAAATTCATGTTCTTGAGGACATCTGTGTATGAATGGCACAGTGGATAAAGGTTTTAGTTAGATCCAGTGACAGGACCAAAAGAGAGTGAGTTCAATACCCAGCTAAGGCAAGTAGAGAACTTTCAGAGGGAAATTAACAAGAGATAACTGATAACTGACATCCATTAAACATGGCACATGGAACTAGAACAGTCTACCCCAGTGAGCGAAATAAAGGGTTCAGTTTGACATTTCAACCACCTGAAGAAGGCCAGAACATACAATGGCTGAAATGTTGTAATGAATATGGCGACAAAGATGAGGAAAATAGTCTGAATAATGTACATAATACCCCATCTCAGAAATAAAGAAAGACATTATTGGTTTCCTTTCTTAAGTTACAAATGGTGACCACAAAACAAACTGACCTCAGATTATTTTTTTAATCATTTCACCCCATGCAAGGCAATAATTCCACTAAGATGCAAGGGGTTACTAAGAGTGAAAGAGAATGAGAAAACTTTTGTTAAAAGAAAAGACAATAGAAAGACAGGATTCAGGAAGAAAGAAGATGATAATTGGAGTTGCATTTAAATTTTTGAAGATTAGAGGTAGCAGTGAAACAAGAAAATCAAAGAGTGTTCCTCAGTTGAGAAGTCATTGGTTAAAATATAGTGATCAAAACAACAAAAGTGAGGATACTTGTATAAATAATTGATAGAATAATGACAACACTTAATTTCAGAACTTCAGACAACATTAAAGATAAAGGAGTAGGTATTGGTTAAAATCTAGTGATGAAAACAACAAAGATGAGGATACTAGTTTTTTGTCTTTTTGATTGATGACAAATTCAATGCCCATATATTCTGTCATGTTTATATCCTTAAATTTCCCTTTTGAATGAAGAAAAGAACAAATTACTGGTGGGGAGACATCATAAAATGAGATAAATATCTGGACAGTTAATTTCTCCTTCACTAACACCAAAAGCCAAATAATGCCCATGGGTGGGAATATTGGTGATTAAATCAGCAGAAAGATCAACTTTCAAACTGCCACCGAATCAAAACTGTGTATGACTAATCCTGATCAATAATTGTGGAGTTTCATCATAAATCAGTTTTTATTTCCCTTACTTCACTTTTCCCCACTACCCTCTTCTCTTCCTGGGCGTGACGTTTCTAATCTCTTCCATATTGCATCAGGTTCTGAGATTCAATTCCCTTGGCGGGGTGGGTCAGAAGAATATGATCCTTTCTGATAATAGGAAGAAATGAATGCAGGGTGGGAGCTAACTTACAAATAAGTTACACTTTGCAACTGGCTTATAACTTTCAATACCTCCAAAACAAAGCTCATATCATTTTATCACCACCAATCAGATCCTCACTTTTTTCCAGTTGCAATCAACAGTTGCACTCTCAACAAAGCTCAAAGCTCTTTGAACATCTATTGGGTCATCTTAAGTTCAAATAAATAACACTTTCCAACTGGCTTATAACTTTGAATTTCTCAAAACCCAAGTTAGTATCATTTCAGCAATCAGATTTTTCCAATGAACAGTTCCACTCTCAACAAAGCTCAAAGCTTTGAACATTTATTGGTTCTGTCTATATTTCTGAGATGAGGTATTATGTACATTATTTACATTATTTGGACTATTGTCCGCATCTTTGTCGCCATATTTATTACAATGTTTTGGCTGTTGTATGCTCCGGCCTTCTTCAGGTGGTTGGAATGTTGAACTGAACCCTTTATTTTGCTCACTGGGGTACACTGTTCTAATTCCATGTGCCATGTTTTAATGGATGTCACTTATCAGTTATCTCCTGTTAGTTTCCCTCTCAAAGTTCTCCACTGCCTTAACCAGGTATTGAACTCACACTCTTTGGGTCCTGTCACTGGATCTAACTAATGCCTTTATCCACTGTGCCATGTGTTCTTCGTGCCTCTCAAAAACATTCAATTTCTTCAGTGCATCTTCAGCATAAGCTGTTTGTAATATGGCAAACATTTTACAAATCTTTTACAAATCTTCACACAAAACTTGATGTAAGTCTATTACTTTAGATTCTTTTCATTCATTTTTCACCAACAGTTTAACAGGAACATCTAAAACTTCCTCTACTGCTTGGCAAAAAGATGACTCATCTGGTCTAGATCTTAAGGAAGCGGAAGTTGGGACATGCCTGGACATGCTCAGGCACAGATGTTTTCCTGATTCATTAACTCAGCAACATTCCAGGAATTAAATTGCCATGCCTCATATATAGAAGCCTTCTTGGACTGTGTAGCTGTTAAAAAAATAAACTTTTTGATAATGCTTAAGTTGAAATTTTGATTTAATCTAACCATCACAATCAACAAAATCTCTGTCCAAACATATGAGATGAGGAGTTAGCATTACATTATTTACACTCATCTTTGTTATTATTTGTTATTATTATAAATTATTATTTGTTATTATTATAAATTTTCAAGCCTTGTGCTCTCTGGTCTTCATCAGCTGCTTGTTGAACCAGGTATGGCATTTGGAATTTACCCCCTTTATTTATTCTACAGCAGTACATTGTTCTTATTCCACTGCCCATATCTAAGATGGCATCTTATTTTTATTTTATTTTTTTATTTTATTTATTTACTTCTAACTATTTGCTTCCCTTGTGCCCATTGAGTCTAAGTTTGCACTACCAAGATCTAGACTCAGGATTGTCCCATGACAAAAAAAACTTAGTGGATTAAAGCATTGGTTCATTAATTTGGTAACATTGTAATTGTGAGTTCAGTATTTAGGCTGGGTGGTTCAATACTATAATCATAGAGCAGGGATGTGAAGTTCTTCCAGAAATGGCATTTTATCCAAACTAGTCACCTTCAGCAATCGGTTGTTCCATTTCATAAAATATTTCTTGTGTGATATGCAAATCCAAAGAATCAATTTTTAGTTAAATCAATCTCATATTTTTTTTGCTTGTACTCCTGATAGAATCTATGCACCTGTTGCTTGAATGAATCATTGTAAAGACTAATAAGCATATGAAAGACTATGGCACTCTGGTTATATATCTCAAGATTCTTGAGAAAATCCAGAGAAGAGTCTGTAATGTTATCAATCCTGACCTGGCATCTTTACTTCTCACCATGATGTCGCTTCCCTCAGCTTTATATATATATATATATATATATATATATATATATATATATATATATATATATATATATATATATATATATATATATATATATATATATATTATATATAAAATTTATTCGAAAATTAAAACATAAATATGTTATAATATAAACATTAAAATTAACATATGTTAAAATTAAAGTTAGTATTTATTGGTTATTGGAATTTATTCTGTATACACCAATCCTATACTTGGAGATATATATATATATATATATATATATATATATATATATATATATTGTATATTCTTTGACTGGGTCATTCATTACTGGGAATTTTTGGTGTTCAATCAGAGCAGTTTATGTTTAAAGTCAGCCCACCTGAAAATCAATATTAATGACAATAATTGAGTGCAACTGAGGCACATCCTCAAATGGGGGGATTAACAATTTGAATGGGGTGTGGCCCTGAAAAGGACCATTTTTGTGTTCTCAATCTTGTTTCAGCCTCACACACAGCAGCAGTTGAAGAAGCATTTCTCCTCATCCATTGAGCCCTTTGATCATCATTTTCAGCCTCGCACACAAAAGCATTCACGTATGCTCTTCTAGAAAGCTGATGGTTACATTGATTGTCAGATTCAGTGGCTCTGATTGAAGCATTCCAAGAGGCATTTTGAGACAGGCAAAGTGAACGTTCTAAAAACATAAATGTACTGTATTTGAATTTAAATATTTGAGAATTATAGATATAGATAATATTATTGTAATAATTTAAGCTATTTATTTTTATGAAAGATAATATATCCAAGAATAGATAGTAAATAGCAAAACGTTGCTGAGAGTTATAATGAACAGGAAGTAGTGGAGAGTCATTGTCACCAACAATTTGGACTCAAAACTAGCACTGAAGAATTATCTACCAAACAAAAAAATTTCATCAAAATCGGATGAAAACTGTGGAAATGCATAAACAACATCCGATCACACACACACACATTTTTGATAATTATAGATATAGATACTGTATATATATATATATATATATATATATATATATATATATACACACACATTATGGCTTCCCTCATATATATATGTAAATGTATATATATATATATATATATATATATATATATTTTTTTTATATATTATTTATATATTATATATGTGCAGTACTTATTGGAAAGCATTCAATATCATTGATAGAGCTAACATATTTAGTTGGATTGATGTGAGTTTGTGACGCGACCCTGGGTTTCACACTATTTGCGATTGTCTGATGATCGCAAATAGTGTGAAACGCAGGGTCACATCAATCCAACTAATATATATATATATGTGTGTGTGTGTGGCCTGATGATTGTGTCTAGCAGGAAACAGTCTGTTTTCTTTGAGGTTGACTTCAATGTTCACTTATTTATGTTTATATATAAATATATATACTGTACATGTACGTATATTTTCATGGCTGTTGTTCTAATGAGCTCTCTTTTTTGGTACCTCAGCCACATGAACTTCAGCATACTACTAGATTGGCAACTAGGTCTCACCTCTTTTCTGTTGAACTAGCCAGATGCAACCATGAGTTCTATTCTAATAGTTTCTTTTCTCACACTTATCATTCTTCTAATTTCATGCTTCAATCACACCTATGATCTTCAAAAAATTTAAAAGCAACATCTTTCTGAAATCTGTTCTTTTATTTCCCGTTCTCCTCACTAAAGTTTTCTCATTCTCTTCTGTTCCAAATGACCCCTTGTATCTTAGTGGCATTATTGCCTTGATTTGGGTGAAATGATTTTTTTTAAATATCATAAAAATAAAGTTCATGTCACTACACTTCATCCATCTTCAGTATCCAACTATTTTCATAGCAGTTGTTCTAATGAACCTTGGTACCTTGATTGCATACTACTAGATTGGCTATTAGGTCTCATTGTTTTATTGCTGAAATAGTTAGATGTAACCATCAGTTTTATTCTAATAATTTTTTTTCTCGCACTTCCACCTGTGGAACCCTCTTCTAGTTTCCTGCTTCCCTGATGCCTACAATCTTCAAATTTTTAAATGAAATATCAACCTTCTGTCTTCCTGCATTCTCTTCTTTTATTGATCTCATTCTTTTCTAACTCCTTGCGTCTTAGTGGCATTATCACCTTGATTGGTTTTTTTTATGTCACTGCACTTCATCAATCTTCATCATTCAACTGTGAGGGGGTCTGACATATAAAACATTGTGAGTTCAGGTAATGAAGAAACAATGTTTTTGTATCTCGAGATATAAAGGTGCTAATTACACGTCTATTGTATAAGTAATATTTTTCATTAATATAATTACTTTTGATGTGATTCATTTCACAATATGGTGACTGAAGCTTCTTTGATGTACTTGATTTTAATTAGGCAATATTTCTTCTTTCTTATTTTAACACTCAAATTATGATTGATCTGCTCATACTGAAAATGTTTTTTTCTTGGTTTCCAATAAATCGCTACATTTAGATCAATGATTTATCTGATGCATTCAATTTTTAATGACTCATTATAATTACTGCAAATGTCCATAAATTATGTAATGAAATATTTATTCTGCAGATGCATCAATTGAGAAACACTAGGAAAATCTGAAAATTAAACCTTCTGACTTAAAATGTTTTCCTTATCTCATAACTTATAATGATATATAATATGAGTGTTGATGAAAGAAAAAAAAATGAGGCATAGTGTAGTAAAGGATAGAGGATTGGATAGAGTTCATTTTCCAGCTGGATCCATTACATTCACTTACATACTAATAGCCTTGGGAAAGGTATGAATCCTCTTCTTCTCCTCCCCCTACTGCTATGGGTAAATAGCAGTACAGACTGGGTTCTATAGCCTTGGGTGGCAACTGGTGTAGGAGAAGGTAACTGAATTCAAAACTGTCCTGGAGAGAGTTGAGCACTGTCAGGTTATCTTGCCCAAGAAACACCACTTCTACAGTGGCTGTAGTAGATGTGGTACTCCTACAAACATGATGGGTCATAGGATTTTCACGATTTGCAACTAAAATGTATCTGAGTTGATGCATACCAAATATAAAACATTTATTGGATACAAGTTCTATTGCACAACATTTAAATATGCATTCCTGTCCACCTTCACAATACAGGAAAATACTTGTTGACAATATCAATATACTACACCATGAAAATAATAAACAAAACCTTCAAATTCTCAAGGCCCTATATATCAAAAACAACCAACTAACAATGAACAAAATTTTTTTATGAGTGTAAATTTGAATTGATTAACATTTAACACCATGTTACATTTTACCATCTCTGGTAAAATGCTTTGTGAATGCTTGTTTACAAAACATCATAACCACAAACATTAATTTTAAAATAATTATAATAGAGTGTGATATATATATATATATGTTTATATATATATATATATATATATATATATATATATATATATATATATATATATAATTATATATATATATATATATAATGTTATATATAGATATAGATATATATGTTTCATTCATGAGCTAAACATGCCATCTGCATTTAAGTGATTGTTATCTTGGCCAAATTAATAAATATTATTTCATGATGTATTCTGGCTGTTTTGTCATTCTTGTTAATGTGAGACCTGTGAACAGATTCAGGGTTCATTCTTTTAATGCTGTAGCACCATTGCATGTGGGAGACACATCTTCCTTGTTATCATATAAATTTCAGTTATTTTCATTGACACAAGTGTTGTTTGAGTGTATGTGTTGCTATGTTTTTCATCTTTTGGGCTATTAATAGTTATATATAAATAGAAAAAGAAATTAAAAAAAATAATATAAAATGAAAAACAAATAAATTAACCCAAACAAATAAATAAACAAACAAGCCACTCCCACAAAAATAACTGCCAGAATAGATTACTCACAATGCACCACTGACCCATATATATATATATATATATATATATATATATATATATAAATAGTTGAGGAAAAACTCAACATTCACAGCCTGACGATTGTGCCTAGCATGAAACAGCCTGTTGCCTCTGAGTGTTGACTTCTATGTTCACTTTTATATTTACATATGCTCTATCTCTGATATTGAGCACTTTATCCCATAAATGTAGCACATCTTAAGACTATATTTCTTCATATATATATATATATACATATATATATATAGTGGGATTTAGTCACTGTGCAATATGTTATATTTAATGTAGGAGGGGTGAGGGGTAGGGGAAATGTGGTAAACTCAGGGGCTGCCTCAGGCAGAACACACTCTCGCTATGCCACTGCTAGTATGTTACATCACATTCCAAATCTTTAATGCATTTGGACCTTAAGGACACATATATACTGCAGCTCTATAAGTGATGCTGTGTTTAGAGCAAAATATTCTGCTAGAACCCATCCCCTTTCAGCCTTGTTTTGAATTCAGAGTTTTCCTTCTCTTGGACTAGTTGCCACCTCATTATCACCATTATACCTACTAGTGGCAGATGTAAACTACAAAAATAAGACAAAAAATTATAAAAAATCAATGACAATGCTTTATCTAAGAAATTTGGATAATAAATTCAGGCACATATATGTTGAGTTTTATATACATGATATTTTTTCATAATGGCAATACAGTCAAACAATTTGTATGAATTTATCAGACAAGAAATAATAAGACATTCCTGATATTTAGTTACACCTGTGAGTTTTGTGCTTTTTCTCTTTTTTTAAATGTGAAATTTTGGCTTAGCAAATTGAGAATATTCAACTGAATTAAGATTTTATTCTTTTTATTTAATATCAAAAATTAGAAATGTTTTTGTTATTATGAGTTTGTATCTGATTCATTTTTTTTTCTTTTTCTCCTCCTACATTTCCTTCAATCTCAATTTGGAACATTGTATTTATTTCTGTAGAGGATTTTGATGATCCGATTTGCATATTAATATTGGCCAAATTCTATTCAGTAAATGTCAATTGCACTAGAAAGAAAGATGGCAATTTTTATCCCAGCATTCAGATTTCAGGAGATTCTCAAAATATAGGAATAAAACAAAACAGTAGGAATGCTTATCTGAAGTGGAACTTGTCTTCATCAGATGTGACATAATAAATTTTTTTCACTTCATATTCTAACAAGATGAAATGGGATCAAATTTTGTTACATTCCATTTAATAATTGACAATGCTTAGAAAAAAAAAGTTACCAAAACAAAGATAGAAAAAGGAAAAAAAATGAAAATAAATAAAAATTAAAAATTTATAAAAATAATAAAAAAATAAAAGTAAACATTCATCCAATCAAAGTCTACAATTTAAAAAAATATAAATTTAAAATAAAAAATCTGATTTAAAATAACAAAATAGTTGGGTCAACATCATTTTTATTTTTTTAATACCTTTTTTCATTTTTAAATATCTTCATTTTTTTCCCTTTTTTGAAGTACCTTCTTTTTTACTTTTTTAAAGTACTTTCTTTTTCCAATTCGATACCAAATTTCTGAGCTTTTATTTTTTATAAGAAAAAATTGGACTGTTGCCTGATATACTAAGCTAAAACATTTTCATCATCATGTCAATTATTCATACAGTTATCATTATTGTAGTTGTTATTATTTCACTATTTCAGCCACTGTTTCAGAAGGCCAAAGAATATATTGGCTGAAGCATTGTAATCAAAACTTGAGAAATGAAGATCTTAATTTGAATATATGTGGTTGTTAGCAAAAGGGACAGCCCAACAGTTAAATTACAAATCAGGGATACCAAAATCAAACAATTTAAAGTGTTTCAACAAAGGATGGAAAATGGACACTGAAATCCAAAGGCACATTGAAATATCAAAAGTTGTCTTCCAAAATCTAAGCAAAGTAATATGAAACAAGAAAATTTCATTAGAAACAAAGAAAAGACTACTGATCTGTTACATAATAATAGTACTTCTATATAGCAGTGAGCAGAAGTGTGATTCTACAGAAGGATACTGAGAATATCATGGACTGAACATGTGAGTAGCAATGAAGTTTTAGAGAAAATGGAAACAAAAGGAAACTTATTCTTCACATCAGAAACAGGTAGGTCACCTAATGAGGAAAGGGGACTTAGAAAATTTAACACTCGCAATACATATTGAAAGCAAGAGGGACAGAGGAAAGTAATGCATAACCTATCTAATGAACTTATGTTAATGGGTGAATTCTGTGTGGAATAACATATTGGGACATTAAGCCTTCATGCCTCCTCATTTTACAAGAGGATAACCATGGTTCAAGATCTTTGCAGGGGTGGTTGCTAGAACCTTTTAGATCAGGAATTATAATTGTTGTGACCTAGGAAAGGTTACTGAATGAGGAATAACCAAAACGAAGATGTATTAACCCTCGTCCAGTTTGCATGTCTATGGAGATTTATTTATTTTTTTATTTTATTTTTTTTTTTCATGAAAGGGATTTGTGCATATAAAAAACTGTCGTAACGTTTGTTTTTTGACGACTTCATAAAGGGTTATCTTTTTTGTAGGGTATTTAAACTATTTATTTTGGGCTATGGATTATGAAGGGTGTTATATTGTATGCATGTTTTTAGTTAATTATTCAAACCATGAATCTGATGATTGGGCTATGGATTAAACAAGTTATTATATTTTATGCTTTTTTTTAGCTAATAATTCAAACCAAAAATCTGATGATGTCTACATAAAACCGTTAACTCGTGTCTATTGTTTAATAGATTATTATTTAGAAGCTTAATAATGTGCAGTTTTTCATGGAGGCACAAAGGGCATGGGTCATCAATACATCTTCCGTTTAAAATTTAGACACCCCCTACCTTTCCCTGACTTGACATCTATGAAAGTAACTCTATACTGATACTTATTATTAACACCCAACACTCGCCTACCCAATTTAAACAATTCGCCCTAGCTGTTACCATGGAAATTTTGATTTCAATTTTTAAAACACGTAAATTTCAGATATACGTTATTCTAAAAAAAATTTCGCTTGACGATGGAACAGAGCTTATTTTAACTCAATTTAATTTAAATAATTATATTGAAGTTTTCGGCTCTTGTTTTGAAACATGAGACTTCTTATGTAGCGTTTTGGAATCATATTTTTAAATAAATAATTATATATATATATATATATATATATATATATATATATATATATTTTTTTTTAGGATATTGCAATGAAATATGTCAAAATCACTACACAACCACAGTTGTGTTTTGATGTGTATCACTGCATCTCATTGGGCGATTGTAAATAACTATCAAGTGAACAATTTATTTAGATTTAAAAGCAAAATACAGCCGCTTTTTTTGAAAAACAAAGAAAAAAGGTGGGGGTTATAAGGTTTGTCAGATCAACCGATAATATTTTTAGACATCTGTACTGTTCACCTGCACATTAATTTAATGTTAATTGTTGATTATATTATATTTAATAGAAGTTCTTCTGGTGTAGTAAACTGGCTGGTGAGAAAATATTGTTTGCTCTCAAAGAGGGGATGTAGTCATATTTATAATAAAATTCACAAAAAAAAAAAAGAAAAATGTAAAATGGCAAAAAAAAAGAAAAATTGATTCCTACACCATGCCTATACTAGTAAGATGGTTTGATGTCTCAGCCAGAAACCACCCCTCCTACAAAAGCGCCATTGATATTCTGCATCTGCCACATTTTTGGTCAAGAATCTACCCAAGAAGTCATTCGCCTGTATCTTTTCAACAATGTCTTTCTGTTTAACTTTTTTATTGCTTTAATTGACTCATGCTACCATTTTTATTTCTTTTTCTTTAAATTTATGTCTTATTTTTCTTGCTT
The DNA here is from genome assembly GCA_903632075.3 of Acanthosepion pharaonis. Taxonomy (NCBI): domain Eukaryota; kingdom Metazoa; phylum Mollusca; class Cephalopoda; order Sepiida; family Sepiidae; genus Acanthosepion; species Acanthosepion pharaonis. The sequence continues at coordinate 99,529 of CAHIKZ030001085.1, read as the reverse complement.
TAAGGCAAGTATGCAGGTAGATATCTCATTCACCGATTGAGCACTATGGGGAATGGTAAATTATAAAAAACAGCCACTTCTCCTGCTTATTACGCACTTCAGGGACACAAAAACAAAGACCCTGATCTCCCATATCTTTGTTTCCTCATGGCACTTATCCATAGTATGATATTTGTCTTTGCCCTGTATCATCTTCAGGTTGAAGGGTCGGTAATCTTTGATTGAATATCAGAGAGGATTGACAATATCCTCACTAAATTTTTCTTGGCCAACTTTCACATATGCGGTGACTTCAATGTTCACCACAAAGAGTGGTTATTCCACTCAAACAAAACTGATGTGGAAGGCAGATATTGCAGAGACTTCTCCATTGTACATGAACTAACCCAGATCATTGAAGAACCCACCTGAGTCCTAGATGCAATGGGACAGCAGGCAAATCTCAACCTTTTTCAAACATCCTGCCCTGTTTTAGCCCCCATTGGCACATCAGATCATTCCCTAGCCAGTGTCCAGATTGACTCCAAACCAATAACATCCCTTGATTTATAGAATGGTTTTTCACTATGTAAAAGCAGACTAGGACAGTTTTCAGTCCTATAAGATAAAAGATCCTCTCCCAACCTTCTTCAAGCATCCTGCCCCCAAAACACCTGCTCTAATCTCTGAATGGATCCTTTCTGGAATGGAGTGTTTTATACCCAACCCCCAATTCCAGCAAAACCAAACAATCACTCCTTATTCATGCCTGAATGTACTGCAGTCATAGTTCACTGAAACCACTACTTCAAAATCTATCGCAAAGTGCAGTATAGTATGTCCCTTACTTCTTTCAGAACCACCTGCAATAAATGTAAGAGGGTTCTCGAAAATGCAAAGTGTAGCTATGCATGATCTGTCCTGGCCAATGTTAAAAATAAACAGACTGGATCTCACAAATCCTGGAATATCACTAACCAAATTTATAAACAGAGGCAAAGTGGCTGTACTATTATAAATGGCCTCTAAGTCATATCATCTGCAACAGACAAGGCAAAGCTCTTCGCCTCAATCTTTGCCTCAAACTCAACATTAGATGACAAAGGCTATCCTCTTCCCAACTTCCCATGTCTCACTGAGTCCAATCTTAGTAGTATACTCATTTCAGCAAGAGAAGTCTCTAGACTTATCAAAAGCCTTGACCCCCAAAAAGCCACTAGCCCAGACAAAATTCCAGTGGTCATCTTTAAGAATATCAACTTAGAATTATCCCTAAGTTATTTAACCACTGCTTCAAGAACATGGGTAACCGATTATCCCCCTCCCAGTGTAGACCCATTAGTTTTTTCAGTATCATCAGTAAACTTTTTGAGGCCTTAATCAACAGAAAGGTTGTTGAGCACCTGGATAGGAACAACCTCGTGTGCAACAAGCAGTATGGGTTTCATTCAGCCCGATCTACTGCTGATGTCCTAACTACCATTACACTTGTAATTAGTGAGGCACTTGATGACACACATGCTGCAAGGACAATATCTTGAAGGCCTTTGACAAAGTGTGGCACTAAGGTTTGCCACACAAGCTCTCCAGCTATGGAATCACTGGAAGGGTTTTCTCTATTATAAAATCTTTCCTAACAGGTAGATCCCTGCAGGTAGTTATTAATGGTCATTCACCCAAGGCTCACTTTTCAGACCAACCCTCTTTCTGATTTACATAAATGATCTACCTCAGAATATACTCCAATCATTTGTAAATGTCTATGCCAATGATACAACATTATATATGCGCGCCTCTAAATGTCTTGACAATCAGCGATTGGCAGCTGATCTCTCTTCCAATTTAACACTAATTTCCCAGTAGAAAAAAAAAAAACTGGCTGGTTACATTCAATGCCTCTAAAGCAAAACTAGTTACATTCCATCACCACCAATCAGACTCTGAAGTACTGCCAGTCACAATATATGGATGTCCCTTTGAGGAGGTCCTTGTGTCTCAAGAGGATATTGGGCCTAATACTCACACCTAACCTCATGTGGAATTCCTGTATACAATCCATCACTAAAGATGCAGGTAAAATGATCGGCTCCCTGTACCACTCCAGTAAGTACCTGACTCCTCATGCTATCCTCTAAATTTATATGAGCCGGATCAAAATGGAGTACTGTTGCCATATTTGGGCAGGAGCTGCCCAGACTCACTTTGCAGTCTGGATAGAGTTCAAAAGTGTCTCCAAGTCCTTGTGGGAGAAGAATTATTTTCCCCACTCCCACCTCTCTTTCACAGGGAGGGATGTGATGAGCTGCTCACTGTTCTATCACTACTACCATGAAAAGTGCTCATACAAACTGCATCTCATGATTTCACCAGGTTTGAACATCACAGCTAGGATCCGCCATGCTACTTACATAGTTGCAAACCACCTACATTCCCTCCATATTCCATCCATGAGAAATAATTTCCACTCAAACAGCTTCTTCCTGCGAACCACTACCCTATATAACAGACTCTCAAGGCAATGTTTTCTTAATCACTACAATCTTAACTTATTCAAGTCTAGATTCAACTGTTATCTTCCCCTCCTATGCATATAAACTACCTCTCATTGTTGCCTTCTACATTAAGTGACCCCAGGCTTTGTTCAGGGTGAACCTTACTGCAAAAACAAAAAGTCACAATGATGGGGAAGTGACTGAAGTCAAGACGCCAGGTCAGGACCGATAACATTCTTTGGATTTTCTCAAGAATCTCAAAATATATTGCCAGAGCACCAGAACAGATATAAAAACAATATGATTTTTTTTTTTGATGATATGTTTTATTCTTATACATCATTATTCAGTCATCTAAGTACTTTCTTTGGTTTTTGATGAAGGTACATTGGAGTAATGGATAAGTGGCTCAGCTTGAAGAATCAGTGAGCTGAGTTCAAATTCCAGTTGAATTTATGTGCAAATACCCCTGGGAAAGGTATGAAACCATCTCTTCTCACCCCAGCTAGAGGTAAATAGCAGGAAAGACTGGGTCCTATAGCCTTGGATGGCAACTAGTCAATCAAAGAGCGGTTTCTCTAAGGAGTGAGAAGGCTCTGGATCTGTGATCTCTTAAAGTTTGTATAATTTGATTATTTTAAAATAGGATATATATTATTAAACTTGATTTGTACCTATAATTCTACATTCCACTAAGAGAATAATGGATTGAGGATTCTTTTCAGGTGAGTATCAACAAATGATTTTAATTTAAAATAGGTTATATTTGCCATTTCAGTTTAATTCTACTAAGATATTTGGACTTATTTTTGCTTTATTTTAACATTTAGCATTCTACATCTTCTTTAAATAATTCTTCCACTTTTACTGAATATGGAATCCCCTCAAAATATAATGTTTTATATATTAGTTCTATATATTTGAAATTGTAGTAGCCTGGCTCTCAATTTTGGTCAAGATTGTTTCAGGTGTTACCATAGAAGGATATAACTACACAACCAAAAAATTCAATGTGCATTGGTAGGACTAACATTTTTGCTTGGCGAAAATATTCACCTACAGTGTGCTAAAGGTTAAAATGTTTACAGTTTCAGAAATGCCACAGAGAATTCTTTTTCTCTTTTATAGAAACATGGAAATTCTAACGCTTCACCTCCTCCAGCATTATTTATCAATGCCTCAGTTCAGACCTTTACAGCTAAAACCCACCAAGCTATATACACAGGGGTGAGCCATTCTCATTCCCTTTGTATTTCATTGGTAAGAAAGAAGTTCCATTTGGAAATCTTCTTCTCAAGAGCCTTTACATTATAAAAACAGACTCCTGAGAGGATGCTTCTCACTACAATCTTAAACTCTTCAAGTCTAGATTCAATAGTTATCTATCCTACATATACTCATAATCTGCACTTACTTCCTCTGCTTACATTCAAACATCCTCATTTAGTCACCTTCTACCTTAAGTGGCTCTTGAGCCTTGAATTGGTTGAACATTTAGTAAAAAAAAAATAATTTATTTATGTCATTGATAATTTGTTCTTTAACAGAAACATGGAAATATAGTCACCCTCTTGGATAAAACAAGCATCAAAATTAAAGATGGAGTTTAAATACTCATATTTATTCAAACTGCCTTTATGCATTTTAGTCATTTCAGAAATTGGTACAAACCTGAGAATCAGTTAAAATCCTGGTTTTAGTTCCAGTATGAACTCTGTTTTCCAAAAAGGATTTCAAAGAAATATTTGTTCCATTTCACTTACCTGTAAAAAAAAAATGAAAGATTATAGAAAATTATACCAAAAAGGAAAAATTAGAAAAATTACCATGAAAATATTTATAGAAAAGGCAGTGCTACAGGGAAGCTATATTATAGCAATGGTAAAGTAACTGATGCTGAAATACCAGGTCAAGACTGATAATATTGCAGATTCTTCTTTAAAGAGTTCAGTTCAACATTTCAAATAACTGAAGAAGGCCGGAGCGTACAACGGCCGAAACGTTGTAATAAATATGGCGACAAAGATGAGGACAATAGTCCGAATAATGTAAATAATGGATATTGTCTAGAATCTCAAGATATATAAGAGGAGCACCAGACCAGATATGGCAGCAATATTCAATGCATGGATGGATAGTAGATTTATAAACGTGCAAGATAAATTCTGCCGAGAAAAATTGTTTAAATAGTAATATTAAATGTGATTAATGTATTTTCATAAAATTTTGGACGAATTAAAAAGATGTTGAACTGTAGCGCTTGTATTATAAGTATAGAGTGGAAGTTTCACTTAAACAGCTTTTTACCAAAAACAGAAACCTTGTGGAATAGAATCATGCATAGACGCTTCTCAGAACTTTAATCTTAGCATTTTGAAGATTAAGGGTCAATTATTACCTGTCCTCCTTATCTTCATTGTATTCACTTCCTACCACCTCTTCTTACCACCCTGTCAGCTGGGGCTTCAGAATACAACAACTGCACCTCTGCAGAGGAGTGAGACCCACCACCAAATAAGGTGTCCTGGTTAAGACAATAATCTACATCCATGTCCTGGATAAGACGATAAACTACATCCAACATCAAGGCCTATAATCAGGAAGTTCTGAGAATCATGGACCCACCTCTTAACTGCTGGTGTTCCCATGTTCACCCTGACCCAAGGTGGTAGCACCAATTAGGGTCCCAGTTATGGGTAAATAGTTGATCCCCAAACAAGGGTCAAAATGCTGTAGAGGTGTAAAAATAGGTATTAATACCAGCAAAACATTTTTGAGGGAAAAATTAACAGCAATAGATTGTTGAGGAAAAATTATTACCAGCAATACATTTTTGAAGAAAAAGTTATTACCAGCAATATAGTTTTGAAGGAAAAATTATTATCAGAGATACAATTTTGAAAGAAAAATTATTACCAGCAATACATTTTTGTAGGAAAATTATTACAAACAAATTATTATCAGCAATACATTTTTGAAAAAAAAATAATATTACATTTTTGAAAAACAAAAATATTACCAGCAATAAAAATTTTTTCAGCATGAAATAACCCATTGAGGTTGATATGCCATAAAACAGACCAAACCAAACCACCTCTTCTTACATTCATATCACACACCTAATTCAGTAAGTATCTACTTTGAGTGACTCTTGAGCCTTGTATTGGGCGAACTTTACCAACAAAAAATTGTAATTGAAGAATGGATTTGTAAAAGTGCAAACAAATATTAAATGTGAATAAAATATTTTGATTCAATAAAAATGTTTAACTACAGAACTTGTATTCCAGTTATAAGGAGGAATTTTCAATCATACAGTTTTTTTTTCCAGAAACTACTAATTTGTGGAAAACACTCCCACATGGATGCTTCCCTGAATAATAGTTTTATTTTCTTCAAGGGGCCATCTGTATCTGTCCACCTTATTGACACAATTTTCACTTCCTACTACATTCACTTACATTCATGCCTTGTTCAGTAACTCTCAACCTTGAGTGGATCTCAGGCCTTGTGTTAGGTGAGTACCAGTAACAAAATAATTGTATCTGAGGACTGAATTTGTAAAATTACAAACAAATATTAAATGTGAAAAAAACATTTTAATCAAATTTTGATTGGATTAGAAAAAAAGGTCACACTTATGTAGACTGATCTAAAAGGCTCATATATATATATATATATATATAAAATTGTATCTGAAGACTGAATTTGTAAAATACAAACAAATATCAAATATGAATAAAATATTTTAAACAAATTTTGGTTGGATTAAAAGAAGGTTTGATTAGAAATGTCATACATATACTTAGAAAATAGACCACCATTCAATTAACCTCTGGAAAAAAAAAAGTTATTTTGGCGAAAGTGTAAATGCAGGCCTCTATAAAAATTGAGTAGCAAATGCAGTCAAAGAGAAGAAAAAATGTGCTTTATTTTATGTCACAAACAAAAATCATATAATAAGAGTAAACTAATGACGGCTCAAGTAAAGAGATATTTTGAGCTATAAAAAGTTGACTCCTTTTTGATGATTCAGTTCATATAATGATTTAGCTGGGCAATCATTAAAAGGATCATTTTTTTTCCCCAATTATACTGTAATCACTTCAAACTGTAATGATATCCTGTGTTATATTTCGTCTACGTCTGTCAGTCTATTTTAAAGTATAAATGATGAAAATAACCCTAAAAAAAATCAATAATCAATATTTGATCAGAAAATCATGTAGTGGGGATTGATTTTGTAAATATTTTAATCATTATTCAAATCATTCTCTAGACTTTCTTCATTCACATAGACACACACAAACATTATATATATACATATATATATATATACATACACACACTACATTTCAAAATTTTGAAGCCACTTTCAGAATTAGCATGGGATTGACTTTTTTGGTTTTTAGGGTAATTTGTTTTCTTGAATGTCCTTTTTTTTAAAAGCAATTTAAAGAAACTTGCATAGAAACTTTCTTTAAATTACATATATTGCTTTGTTCTTAAGGACATTGGGTACGTTTGTGAATTCAATTCTTGCATGTTCTATGCCTTAATTGATGATGATTAATTTCACATACACACACACATATATATACATGCAAACACACAATATATATATATATATATATATATACACATACATACATACACACACACACACACACACACTATACATATATACACACACATATATATATATATATATATATATATATATATATAAACACACACTACACAGTTCAAAAGTTTTAAGCCACCCCTGGTAATTTTTTTAAAATTGGCCCCAAAAGTAGTTGTTTTGTACTTAACATAAGAGAAAATTATTATATGGGGTTTAAAAAGTGAGATATGATTTTTATTAGAAATTTTATTATGGCAAAAAGAAAAAATAAGCGTATTATGATTAAATTTTGTTCTCATCAAAATATTTCTCCTTCAGCCTTGATTATTGCAGCACAATTTTTTGGCAATGCAAAAGTTTCTCAAAGTATAAGTTTGTTGATTGAGTCCATTCTTTTTTCAATGACTCTAAGAGCTCTTTTTCATTTTTTTGGCTGGAAAGGTTTCACTCTTCCCATGCTAATTCTGGGAGTGCCTTCAAATTTTTGAACTGTACTGTATATATTGAATATTATACAGGGTGCAATGGATAAATTGTCAGTCTAAATTACACAAGACATAGGCAATCATGACTTTCCACAACTTTCTGTCCTTTGTAGTTCTTAGTAATCTTTGTGTTTTTACTATCTCTTCTAATCACTGTTCTGCCAACCATTTTAAAAAGTCTGTTCCCCTTCTATATGTGCCATGTCCCTCCTAACCCCTGTTCTGTCAACCATTTATGCAACCTCATTAGGTAGTTTATTCACAGCTTTCTACTGGCCCATTTGCCTTCAGTATGTCCGATGAGTGTCAAATTTTACAAACCTTCTTTCCTCATTATGTGCCCTAGAAATTTCTGCTATCTTTTTCTGGTGTTACGTATAAATGCCCTTTTTGTTTCCATTTTCTCTAAAACTTTGTCGTTGCTCACATGTTTGGTTCATGTTATTCTTGGTATCTTTCTCTAGAACCACATTTCAGTTGCCTCAAGTCAGTTCTTCATCTGTGAGAAGATTGAGCAGTATACACTTCTATATAGGAGGACTAATTACAAAACCTGGACACATGAAGCAGACTGACTCAGTAAGTTAGGTAGAATGAGTGTCAGTTAAGCATGGATTTTTGTTGAAGGATACGGTTACAGCATGTCCAGTCTGGGAACTTACCAATAGTATCAAACAAACAAGCAGAATTACCCAGTCCAGATAATTCTTTGAATAATGACAATATTTTGTCTTTGTCCTTCACAGAATAATCAATAAATGTTTGCTGAAAGAAATGGCTTTTCTTTAAAAACAAATAAATGTCTGAATTCAGTAAATTGAGAAGTTTTGTCTTCTCTTTTGGGAGAAAAAATCAAATTGACTCAAGGAAAAACACCTGTTGATTTGTCAGTAGAATTCAAAGTTTTTAATCAATAGCCATAGTTACTGTTTCAGTTTTATCTTTAGAACTGTGAAAGTTGAATTAACTTGTCAATTAACATTAAAAAAAAAATGATAATATTAATTACATCTCTGTATCAATTATGCTTCCAAAACATTAAAGAACATTTCTTTTTAGAAAATGTTTTGACACAGTCTTTGGTTCTTATTCAGAACTTGACCATTTCTTTCCAATTGTCCATTATGTTGATTTTATTTCACAACTTACCCTACCCCTACAGCTCACCAGTGTCCATGTCTGCACATATGTTAAATTGTAGGTGTTGTGGAATTTTCCATACCTCTTTATATAGAAGTCATTCATTTCTCACACAAATCAAGCAGGTTGCAAAATACTTTCACTTCAGGCTAACTCTTGATTTAATGGAATTATATATGTATATAGATCATTATTTCTCCCTAAGATCAGTGTAATATAAGAATGCTTCAAAAGGTGTTATACAGACACATGCAATATAGGCATCAACTGCCAATCTATTTCCATACAAAACCTGACTCTTTGCGCTATCCTCCTTTACACGAGTCAGATTAGGCCTAAAATGGAGCACTGATGCCATATATGAGCACAGCCTTAACTATTCAGTGTTGATAGAATCCAAAAATGTCTTTGTATCCTTGTGGGTAACAACTTTCTCACAGATGAAATGTCAGAAACCTCTCACTGCTTTATCACTATTTTCATGGAATGTGTTCAGACTAACTACATTCCTTAGCTCCATCTTTTCTAACATTCATGGGTAAACCTGCCATGGCAAATCACCCTCATTCCCTTCATATGCAAATGAGGAGATGTAAGTTCCACTCCAGCATCTTTTTCCCACAAACTGCTGCTCTCCTAAGAGGATGCTTCTGTAATGTGGTTGGTATTAAGGTGGCTGTTGATTATCTGTCTATATTTCTGAGATGAGGTATTATGAACACTATTTATGAAACGTTGTAATAAATATGGTGACAAAGATGAGGACAATAGTCTGAATAATGTAAATAGTTGGCCGTTAATGTATTATTTTCCCTGTTGTTATTATTTGTTGAGCTGTAATGGGGTTGGATGTTGAGGTTAGTGACAGAGATTAAAATGTATAAAACGTACAGCAATAACTACAATAAAAACTTGAGACACGTGTTGACATAAATAGCAAGAATTTGTATTTTCTTTTTGTGATGTGAATTACAGAACATTGGTATGATTGGTGTAAAAATGTTCTCAGTGTCTCTTTCGTTTAAAAGTCAGTGCTTACTTGGTTTAGTTCCAAGAATTTCATTTGTGAGGATAGTGTTTGAAATTTTCTGTTTTCAATCTTCCTGGAGTTCTGGCGGATGTGGGTTTCTGTACTGCTACTTGTCTACTGCTACAGATACCCTAATCTACTTTACTCTACACGACTGTTCCCTACTCTACTCTCTTGTGGTGGAAGGTTCATTTTTATAATGATGAGGGTAGGATGATGAAATATCCTTCCTTTCTATCATCACTTAAAACAATGTTATTTTTAGAATGATGAAATATCCTTATTTTTTTATTATCACTGATGGCAAGATTATTTTTAGAATTATGAATCATTATGGATCATACCACTTCCCTGATCACTACAGTCTTAGCCTGTTCAAATCTCGGGTTAACCATTATCTTCTCCACATATCCCTATAAACTATGCCTCTTACTCTATAACCCCCTACCTTGAGTGGCAACTGAGCCTTGTACATGGTGAACATCATTATAAAAAAAAAAGTATAGGGAGAAGCTTGTAATCTCATGAGAAATGTGTTTGTGTGTGTCTTTAGATGTCCCATTACAAAGTACATCACAAAGAATTGTTTGGAGCTGCTGGGTAACCTTGACATACTTGGGAAGGATATTAGAATAATCCACAATCTATACTGCCTGCATCTAAATAAAAATTAGTTCAGTAAATATACTAAAATAGAAAGGGTTATAAGACAATCATGTGTCTTCTCACCAAACTTATTCAACCTATACAGTGAGGCGATTCTGAGATAAATAGAAGTTCTACTTGGATTCTTTATTGGCGACCACAATCTTAACAACATACGATATGCAGATGACACAGTGATGATAGCAGACACAGAAAGGAAACTAGAAAAACTAGTATAGATGCTTGTGAGAGAAAAAGAGAAGAAAGGCCTAATCATCAATTGCATGAAGATGGAATGCATGGTTGTTAACAAAAAGAGCAGCCCAACATTCAAATTACAAATTGAAGATACCAAAATCAAACATACATTTTAAATATCTGGGAAGTGTTTTAACAGATGATGGAAATGTGACACTAAAATCCAAAGGCATATTGGTATAATGAAAGATACCTTCAAAAACCTAAAGAAAGTATTAAGAAAAGGAAAATTTTATTAGAAACAAAGAAAAGTGTACTAAACTGTTATATGATATCAGTCCTCCTACATTAGCAGTGAATGCTGGACAATCTCTTCACAGATGAAGACTTGAAGCAACAGAAGTGTGGTTCTACAGAATACCATGGACTAAAGATTTGAGCAATGATAAAGTTATCAGAGAAAATGAAAACAAATGGGACACTTATGTTTAACATCAGGAAGAGATAGTCGAAATTTCTAGAGCACATGATGAGGAAAGAGGGCTTAGAAAATCTGACACTCACAGGACATATGAAGAGCAAGAGGGACAGAGGAAAACAGTGCATAACCTACATAATGGACTTATGTTAATGGTTGAATTCTATGTGGAATAAGTTATTTGGGTATTAAACCTTCATGCCTTTCATTTAGCAAGAGGGTAACCATGGTTCAAGATCTTTGTTGGATGGGAGTTTTATGCTAGAATTTTTTAGACCAGAAATTATTATAATTATATGAATCTGTCATATCTGTCTATTTAACTGGCAGCAGGATTTTTTTAATCCTACTTTAATTGTTATAGGATCTTTAATCATAAAAGCCCCTTTCTTCAACTTAGTGTGCCAAAATAATATCTACAGTTTGTAATGGTCTTTCTGATGCGAAATCAATCTCTTCTCTGAACTTATGAAAGTGGTGCTTTCTTCTGTAGAGTCCAATTTTAACCTTAATATAAAAAAAAAAAAATCAAGTTATGCTTTTTGGAAATCCAGTGACTCAATTCTATAGATCTATATATTTTTCATTTGTACAAGTCAAAATTTGTTCAAATCTTTGAAGCAACATCCATACAGCAACTTGGGGACTCTGAAAAAAATATATTAATTTTGGGTCAAGTTTTAAACTGTTTTGTTTTAATGATAATAATGTTAGTTTTTTTCCTTGAATAAAATATGCTAATTGTCATTTTCTCAGAATGTGGCTTAATGAATGTTTTGGAAATGAAGTATGATTAACATTAATCCAAGGTGCTCCAGCATTGGATCAGAATGTCAAGATGGATTTTTTGTCACATTATTGGAATACTAAGTCCATTATGAATCAGCCTCTTACTGTATTTCTACTATTTTCTAATAAAGGCCATCAAATTTGAGATGGGGGGGTGTTTTATATATATATATATATAAGAATGGGTAGGATATTTGTCTGAATTTCTGAATTGTTGGCAGAACAGGGATCAAGAGATGGCGCAGAAAGAAAAACTTTGCTAAGGGCAACAAAAGATGTGAAATTGTTGAGAGTTATGATCATTTAAGGGACATGGCATGTCATGATATGCCTTACTTTTTAAAAAGTTTTCTATACTAAAGTTCAGCAAATACAAGCCTCAAGAGCCACTCATGGTAGAGCATTACTGAATGAGGTGAATCATATGAATGAAGTAAAAGGAATTGAAGATCATGAGGATAAGGTGGATAGATAGTGAATAAGATTGCAGTTTTCAGGGAAGCATCCAAGTAGGATTTTGTTCCAAAGAGTAACAGTTCTTGTAGAGAAAAACTGTTGGAACAAAAAAATGGAACTCATCTGAACATTTGCCATGGAAATAGCAATAGAGTAGCAAAAGGCTTGCAATGTTGTATCTATGGAAAAGAAGCTGCAGATTACAAAATATGGCTTTCCTCACAAGACTGTAAATGTCCTAGCTGTAAAAGTCTTAACTGGTGGAACTAAAGAATGGAGATCATCTGAACATTTGCCATGGATATAGCGATAGAGTAGCAAGAGACTTGCAATGTTGTATCTATGGAAAAGAGGCTGCAGATTGGAGAATATGGCTTCCCTCACAAAATTGTATAAATGTCCTAGCTGTAAAGGTCTTAACTGGTGGAACTAAAGGTTGTGGTATCATCTGAACATTTGCCATAGAAATAGCAATAGAGTAGTGATGGGTTTGTGATGTTGTTTCTGTGGGAAATAAGTGATAGAGTAGGAAATAATTAATTTCCTACAGTCCCATGCAAATGATTTTAATTCTCTCAATATTAGAAAGTGAGAATTATGCAACTTCATTCCAGACATAACAGCAATACTCTTCTTGGTTAAGTTAGATTTGGTATTTTTGATTGGTTCAATCAATAACTGAACAAAACTCTTGGCTTACCCAATATTTATAATTAAAATCTTTTTAATTTTTGCAACTTCTATTTTTTAAATAAAATAATTCCAAGTAAATACGAAACTACAAAATCAGTGTAAAACAGCAAATTCTATTGATGTCAGTACATATGCCACCATATTCCTCATGGGACCACATGTTTATGAAAGCATCAAATGATCCAACTAGAAGTATTTAAAAAAATAAATTTAAAAATATCTCTGAATCGAAATTAGCTCTTAGTGTGTGTGTGTGTGCATATATATATATATATATATATATATATATATATATTCCCAGAGGATATAATCCAGGTAGAACTCAATGTCCAGGATAGAATATACTTGAATTTGTAGGTCTGATGATTTGAATTGTGATTACGATTCCAATATAATAAATTATAACCATGGAATATTAGTGTCTGAGACTTTTATATTATATTATATATATATGTGTGTGTGTGTGTGTGTGTGTGTAATTGGCAATATAGGTAAAAATAGATAAATAATCAGCTTTTTATTTATTGATAATCAATACTTGCCACTCATGCAAATGTTAAGAGCACTTCAACATGGCGTCCCAGCATTTGCAATAACATCAAAGAAAAGCATCAAGTCGCCATGTTGGTTACTTCATAATAATGTCTCACAATAACAAGCAATTATTGTCACACTCTGATGGCTGCATATATTGCTTGCATAGCCAGAAAATATTAATGCAGTTATCTACCATGACTGCACATCCATTTCACTATGTTCACACAAAATGAACATTTATGCATGGATTATACTTAATGCACCCTTTTGTCAGCACATGTAAGTTCGTACAATTTTGATGTGCTATGTAACTTTGGGACATGTACGGTCATGACTTTTCACTTTCCTATGTTTGTTCTTACTATCCTTCTCACACTCTGCTCTGTTATTCATTTACAAAATCTCATTAGTTATGTTACACGCTGTTTCCCCTGTTCCTCTTGTCTTCAATATGTCCTTTGAGTGTTAAATTCTCCAAGCCAACTTTCTTCATTATATATCCCAGAAATTTCAAATTTCTCAAGTACAATTATCTTTTTTGTTTCCATTTTCCTTAAAACTTCATCATTCACATGTTCAGCCCATAGTATCCTCAGCATCTTTCTGTAAAACAATATTTCTGTTGCTTCAAGTCTCTTATTCATCTTTGAGGAAATTGTCCATCATTTACTGCTGTACAGTAGGATGGATATCATATAGCTGAATTATAGAACTCTATTAATAATATTTATACTTAAGAAAAAGATTAAAAACAAAACTTTGATATTTCTAATTAAAAAATAGGTGTTTAAGTTTTCTCTATATTGATATAGGTATATATTGAAAAAGAGTGTTATGATAAACTTGACTATCAAACTTTCTTTTCAACAAGATTCCAATAACTTTCCTGACAAAACAAAACAAAGCAACTATCCAGAATGGATTATCTAAAAAGATTTTGTGATGTTGGGGGGCTTTGCTTGTAACTTTGTTATGTCAAATGGAAGCTCATTATTACTTCAAAAAATGCTTGTTGTAGTCAAGACTTTGTAGACACCGGTACTGGTATTAACACCTTCAAATAATATCCACACTAGTAGTACTTGTTCAAGTAGTAATCGCCAAATAGTATAATGATCAGAAGAGAATTGTAATCCGTATAGTAGATAGACAAGAAGAGTGAACAGGGATCCTACAGTCATCATGCTACTTTCTATTTATTCACTTCCTTTATGATCACATGATTTACTTAATAATAGCATCACCAGTGTTATTCACTAGTGATCCAGTTTCAAACCACAGTGTCGGCAATGACACTTACTCTTATACAACAAAAGTAATGATTAAACATGTGAAGGTTTTGATTAACTTAAAATGATCATAACTTGACAAATATTTGGTGTTAGAATAAAGGTAGACCAATTCTGAAATCCAGACACTGTCTACTTTCAGACTAAATATAGCAGATATCACTTGGGAAATGTACCCAAAATGCCAAATGTCTGCACGTCTGTTGAGTTAGGGCTTAAATATCATTAACCCAGGGCAATATTTCAGTAACAATACTTCATGAGAACTCCAAACTCTACTGGTTCTTTGTCACAATATGAGAATTCTGGAATTTCTGCTGATGCAGGATCTATCTCTGTAGTTTTCAACCTTTTTTTACACATAGACTACTTTTACAAGAAAATTCAGTAATTTTGTCAAATGAATAAGATTTGTTAGATCATAATTAATAAAAACCAAAAATAGATAAAAGTCTATATAACACCATTATACTGCTGGACACAAATTATAAGACAAAATGTTTTAAATTTGCATTGTTTATTGGAAATTGCATGAAAACTTACACTGTATAATATATTACATCCTAATATAGCTAAAGTGTTCAGTATAATTTCCCTTTGAAGTAAATAAAGGTCTTATTTGATGGCACAATAATTTAGTAATAATGTACTTGGGCCATGCATCTTGTCCATATAAAATTTGAAAAGCTTCAGTAAATTATAAATTTTATAAGGCTTTCATTGATGACCAGAATGAAATTCCAACGCTACAATTTAAAACCTAAACTTAATCTTCAAACTCATTTCCTCAAAAAAACGATAATAATATGGAAAAAAAATATTTTGTGCCATTATTTTTAATATGTCAAACTCCAACCTTCAAACTGAGTGCAATACCATGGTTCCAGAACTGACTTGCACTATTGGGAATACCTAATTGAAAGGAAACATGGTTCCAATAAAAGAACTCTTTTGGTATCTCTCAGGACCCAAAGAGTGTGAGTTCAATACCCAGTTAAGGCAGTGGAGGACAGTCTACCCCAATTAGCAAAATAAAGGGTTCAGTTTGACATTCCAACCACCTGAAGAAGGTCGGAGCACACAACGGCCAAAACATTGTAATAAAAATGGCAACGAAGATGAGGACAATAGTCCGAATAATGTAAATAGAACTCTTTTATAATGAAAAAGATCATAAACCTCATTCAAGAAGACAATCTACAGTGGAATGTGGGGAAGATGGTTGTTCCCAGTCAGCTGTGTCTAAAATTTGGTGCAAATATAAAAGAAATTTTGGACGATTAAAAAAAAAAAACAAACAAACAAAAGAAGACATAATAATAGAATCCAAAAGTTATCAAATCATGAGTGAAGAAGAATAAAATTAATAATATGTCTTGAAAGTAGAAAATGTATAACAAAACAAAGGAAAAGCAAATGGGTCGAAACAGGAACTAATGTTGATGACAGAACTACAAGAAATCAACTGAATGAAACGGGATTTACACACAGAACCCCCCCCCTGCAAAAAAACTGGTACTAACACACAAAGAGAAGAAAATGAGGTTAAAGTTGGCTAAAGAGAAACAATCACGACATGTGTACGATTGGATGAAAGTGATATTCAGTGATGAATAAAGAACATACATCAGTCAAAGCGATGATACTGTAACTATTGTCTGGTGCTGCTCAAATGAAACCTATAAAGATGATTTAAGAACTCCCAATTGAAACAATGGAAAAGATCATAAAACTCATTCAAAAATGCAATTGACAATAGAGCGTGGTGAAAGACATTGATCATTCCCGGTCAGCTGTGTCTAAAATTTGGTGCAAATATAAAAGAAATGGGACAGTTAAAAAAGGAAAATATACTGGCAGGCCATGAAAGACATCAAAGCTTCAAGATAGAAAACTCAAAGCAATATGCCTTGATTATAGAAAATGTACAAGAAAACAAATGAAAAGCAAATGGGTCACAACAGGAGTTATTGTTTGTGAGAAAACTATAAGAAATTGACTGAATGAAATTGGATTTACTAAAAGAAACACCAAACAAAAGCCAACACTAACATACAAACAGAAAATAGAACTAAAGAGAAACAATTATGGTGTATGGACGATTGGATAGAAGTGATATTCACTGATGAATCAAGAATCTGCATTGACCAAGGCGATGAAGCTGAAACTTTTATCTGATGTCATTCAAATCAAACCTATAAAGATGACTGTCAGAATAAAAGAAATAAATTTCCAAATCCTTCCTGATATGGGGTTACATGTCATTTAAAGGACTAGAGGAGATGGCAATCTTTACAGCAACAATCAATGCACACATATACATTAAAATAATGGATAATTTTGGGGGCAAAATTTAACAAATGTACCAGAAAAAAAAAATGGTATGTCAAAAGGATGTTTTTTTTTCTTTGACACCACTATTACTGTATTACTCCCCAATCAATTTTTTTTTGTTCTGACATTCAGACATTTTTATAAATTTGTAAATAAAAAATTTGTTTTCATAGTTATTTCTTTATATGATAAATGATAATTATTCCATTATAGTTGATTCACATATTTTTGTAATCTTGTATATATAAAATTATTCTTGCAAATAAACAATCTAATAAATAAATAGTATTTAATTCTTTTCTTACCAATTCTCAAGAAAAAAAAAAAGACACACCAACTCAATTTCATGTGTATGGGTTTTAGTAAAATTATAAAATAGCTTTTTTAAAAGAATAAAAATTGCCGAAGGAGTCTCCGCTAATAGCAGCATCAGAGGAAAAACTGCTGACATACTATTTTATTTTTTGTGTATGTATATTTGTTAAACTTTGTCATTTTCTCATTCCCTTGAGAGAAAATTGGTTTGGTGACAATGAAGTCATTTTTCAGGATGATAATGCATTTTGTCCCAGAGCAAAGCAAATTAAAGCATTACTTCAGTGACATGGCCAGTGAACAGACCAAATCTAAATCCAATTGAAAATTTATGGCAAAAATTTTTAAAAAATGATTCATGTGATAGCTCCATCCACTAAAGAAGATCTATTAATCACCATTCAGAAAAGTTAATCCCACTTTGATAAAGAATATTGCTTTAAATTAGTTAATTCCATGCCTGAAGAAATTAAGGCTGTTATAAATGTCTCCAAAGGCTGAACTAAGTAAGTATTGATTCAAATTTATTTATCAATGAATTTTATAATTTTATACTCAAAATTGTGTTATTCCCTAATATATGCATGGCATCTTGTCATAGAACAAAGAATGTTAAAGCTTTTCTTCAGGAAATTCATATAAAATCAATAGCATGGCCAGTAAACTGTCCAGATCTAAATCCAATCGAAAATTTATGGTGGAAATTAAACATCCACCAAAGATGATCTATTAACCATCATTCAGGAAAGTTAGAGCCACTTTGATAAAGAATATTGCTTCAAATTAATGAAATTCTAACCTGAAGGAATTAAGGTGGTCAGAAAAGCTTGAGGTGGGGGCAACTAATATTTATTCTAATTTTTTTGTTGATGAATGAAATAATTTTTTTCTTCAGTATATTCCTAAAAAATTATTCTGGTTCATTAATTTAAATAATTTAATCAAGTTTCTTTAAGGTATATTTTATGAAGCCAGATTGTTCAGCTATTAAATAAAAAGTGTTTTGCATCTTATCTATGATTACTTTATTTACTGCTTAATAAAATAAAAAGAATAAGGTTAACATTCTCTGAGTGTGATGATTCTATAGTTTTTGGCCAGAGGTAGTACATGTAACTTTTTGATTCTCTATGTCTACCTATTCATTGTTTATGAAAATGACAGAATTCAGCATTAAATAAACTAGAAAAGTTGATTTGCCATAAAACAAACCAAACTGAACAAACAGACATCTTTCAACAGCAATTTTAGTTTTGAGAAAACCAGAAGATTCAAGAAGCCAAAGCTAGATTTTATAAAAGGGGCTGATGTACCTAGGTGATGAGTTGCTGAAAATCCCTTCATGAGAAGTGAGAAATGGATATTAACTCACTCAGTGCCAACAGAGTAACACTGTAGGAAAGTGTCTATTTATGCATGTGTAGGAAGGTCCCCTCTATTTGGTTGCCAATATAAATTAAAGCCATCTAACCACTTCTGGAGATATTCAAAATGACTCCAGAAATAACTTCTATACATGTAATATTTTCTTCATTCTTCTTGGAGATATTTGAATATTTCCATCATTTCCTTTCATGCCTTTTGATGCTTGTCAGCTGCCATGGACAACGAATCCACACACAGATGAATTCATACTTTTCCTAAGACTTTTCATTGGGATTGAATACCAACAAACATCTTCAAGAGTTTATGTTTGTTTCTGTTTTCTATGCCAATAACTATTAAACAAATCTCTTTGTTTGATTCTCATGTAAACCAGACATATGTCAACTTTTTTGGCTCAAGTGTAAAACCAGACTCATAACTAACATTTTGGCTCCCATGCAAACCAGATCAATGTTTGTCCTTTTGGCTCAAAAAAGAAAAAAAAAAAAAAAACAGATATATGTCTACCTTTTTGACTCCAGTGTAAAACCAGACAGCTTTCTTTCTTTCTTTTTTTTGGTTCAAGTGTAAAACCAAACCAATGTCTACCTTTAGGATTCTAGTGTAAACCAAACTTGTGTCTATCTTTTTTACCCTAGTGTAAACCAAACTTGTGTCTATCTTTTTTTACCCTAATGTAAACAAGACACATGACTATTTTTTGGCTCCAGTGTAAAGTGAACCTATGTCTAACTTCTTAACTCTAGTGCAAACTAGATCTATTAATTCACTGAGACTTTTGTCTTATAAGACATACATCCAGTATCAAATAACCCAGCAAATGTTGATACAGTGTTAAATTAAGCAACCTCAACTATCCTATCCCAAATGTGGTATGAGTGCCTGTCTTTCAGTGATGGTTAGCAATCTGTTACTAGAGAGTTTGGTTAACACTGGGTACTTCACTATTGTAGCCTTATGCCAGATTAGGATTAGCTGAATGAAGTATCCCCTTGCTAAACTAATATCAGAATGGTTAGGCTAACAGCCTTTTCCTCAGATTCCCCAGAAAACTAAAAGTAAAACAATGGCAGGCCAAATCCAATAAGACAAGAAAAAGTAATTTCATAGAAAAGGCAAATGAATTCATTTTTGTTTTTCCTACTTTTTCATTCATCTCAAAACATTTCAAGAAACATTGCATCTGAACAATGCATATAAAAAATGTGTAAGTATTCAGCTCAAAGAAGGCAATTCTTTGAATTTGTCTCCCACGCTGAAACCAAAAAGCATACATAAATAAAAATGGAAAGAAAATGAAAGAAAAATACTTATAAAAATGATAAAGAAAAATAAATATATAAGAAAAACAGGAGGTGAATATTAACATCATACAAAAAAGATAACAACATTCACTATGCAAATAAAAATTAGATATTGAAATAAATGTATGGAGTTTATCCTCAAAAGTATACAAAAAAATAGCATGATTGAATGGGGAAGGTGTTCTACAGGAAATCATGCAAAAATCATCTGAGAGAACCTTCACTGCCTTCCATCATTATGGCTGATGCTATCCTCCAGAAAAGTGACTTGTACCTTCTCAGGCTAACGTTCTTAAGCTGGCATGAAATGGAAAGACTATATTGAATCCATTGCTAGATTAGCTGCTAAGAAAGTCAATTCACTGTACCAGGAGAGATAGGTTTTCTCTCTAGAATTTATCTTGTATATCTATAATTCTACCATTCACCCATGCTTGGAATATTGCTGTCATAGATGATCCGGTGCTCCAGCTATTTACCTGGAGCTCCTTGATAAGATCCAAAGAAGAATCAGCAATATTACTGGTCCTGATCTGGCAGCTCAACTTCTGCCACTTGCCCACCACCATAAGGGTTTGCCTTTCAGTGTCTTTTTTATAAATATTTTCATGGTAATTTTTCAGATGAGCTCTTCACTATGGTACATAGACTGTATGAATTTAAGCACAATACTAGACTGGCTCATTAATTTCCAGTTGAACTAGCTGGATGTAGCCATAACTTCTATGATGACAGTTTCTTTTCTCATACTTCTCACATGTGAAACTCCCTTCCGGCTTCATGTTTTCCATCCAACTTTAATCTGCAGAAATTTAAATGCAATATCAATTGCTGTTGTCTGTCCTTCTGACTACTATTTTCTTTTTCTGCCCATTACTAATGTTTCTGTTCCTAATTCCTCCACACCCTGTTACCCCTTGCATGTTAGTGGCTTTACAACCTTACTTGGGGGTGATACTGATTAAAAAAAAAAAAGCATACAGACCAATGGTAATTTTGGTCAATATTATATGGGTGACTGCTTGGGTATACCAGGTACTGTAAGCTTGGATATATGGGTGGTTTAATGCATAATGGCTTCATTCCGTATCTAGGCATGTTGAAATACCAGTTTCTGAATGATCACTGAAGTTAAGCAATTTCAAGCCTGGTCAGTATTATATGGGTGACTGCATATATGTGTGGTTTAATGCATAATGACTTGGAATTGTTAATCGGGGAACCAAGTTCCAATTCCTGTTGGATTCGTTATATTCAATTATATACAAATATCCTTAGGAAGAGTATGAATCCACCTCTTCTCCCCCCAGATATGGGTTAATTAGTAAGACTTGTATCACTAAACCATTATTATCATCCCCCGCAAAATTCTTACAATCTAAAAAATATATTCTGGCTTTAAAATAACCTGTAAATGGATGATAAGCCATAAAAAATGAATCAATGATAAAAGTTATTATTATTTACATTATTTATAGTCTGACTAATGTCCTTATTTTTATTGTTCATATCACAATGTTTCAGCCGTTGTGACCTCTAGCCTTCTTCAGGTATCAATCAGACTAAGTAACCTTCAGGGAATTTTGAAGTGAACACTTTATTTAATCTATACAGGTAGATTGTTCTCATTACATGTCTAGGGATATCTCATCATTTTGTTTTTCAGTATCACTCAGTTATTGCTGGTCCTGTTTCCAATGGGTCTGGTTTCAGACTACCCAGCACAGACACTGAATTCACAATTACTCTACCACTAAATTCACAAAAGCCATGGCTTTTCTTTTCCTCTTCGGTGTATAAGCCAATATTTTAAGATTAGACAAACCTCCCATATATATGGGGATGACAAATATGGTATACATCATGGCTTGTTTCCTATTCTACCATATTTTGGTACATAAGCCGATTTTTTAAGCTCTGAAGAATCTCTCATAAACATGGGGTTGACCAATATGTTATACATTATGGCTTCATTTTGGGTTTGGCCAATATGCTATGCATAAATTTACTCCAAATATAAAGATTTTGGTATGCACATAAATTCAAAAAATACTTTCAAAACTACTTATCCCCTTAAGTTGCCAATAATATTGTTTATTGGTAACCTATTTTTTTTTAAAATACTGCTTTAATATATACATCTATATTTCCTTTGTGCAAATGACAAATGTTGTCATTCATGTTACGTCTGACAAAGCGATGACTATCTTTCAGAATTGCTTATGTTGTGAGCTTTGTACCATTGATTTGATATTGCCATGCAATAAAGTTTTTAATAAATAATCTTTTTTTTTTATGAGAAATAACAAATTTAACATGTATCAATTCAGATGACACAGCTTTTTATAACCTGGAAGTCAAATTGAAGTTGTTTTGACTCATTTATACTTTTTGCTATATTCTGGGTGATTATTTGTGTATAATAATAATAAGAAAGGAAGAGAATTTTATGAGGAATGAAAAACTTATTTTGTAACTCAGTCTCCAATGGTTGCACTGGCTGGGTTTAATATTCCCTTTGTACATCATACAAACCCATTTAGGCCCTTTGAAATTGGTCAGTTGATGAAAGAGGTGATGTATTTTTGTTTTTTTCTTTTGTTAGTGTGTAGGGTGTTATCCAATGAATGTGGGTCGAAACTTAATTAAAATCTGAGAATTTTAAGGGCTGAGTCAAACAGCATATATGAAGAAATATTGGAAATTTTCCAGATTCAACAGAAATACACGCACAACCAATGCTCATTTGTACTCAACCTACTGAGTCAATCTGCCAATATGCTTAATGTTATCTACCTTCATTTCATTATTATGTTGCAATAGCTCTACGATCTTTACAATGCCAGCATCAAATTTTTGTATAAAGCTAAGCAAATCTGTTACCCAAATCCTTGAAATGCTTCATCAGCATATATAGCATTTTATATATATATGTATTCTCAACTGCCATTTTATGTAACAACTTAGGTCCATAATCCGTATGTTAAATTAGGTCACCACATATTCTAATGTAAGTTAATACAACTGAGACAAACTCTTTTTGTCTCACTGTCAATTCAGTTATTTTCTTTCACTCCTCTCTCTCTGTATACACACCATCTCCTTTCTCCCCTCCTCTTATATGATCATAAATTTACATCCTTCTTTTACCCACTCTCTCAATATGAGATCAGTTTATTTAACATAAATTTATTGTTAATTTTTTAAACCAGGATTGATTTTTTCTCTTTACATCTGCATTAAAGGTCTGAAGAGTTGAGGACATTTTTACTGACCTCAACGAAATAAATATCACCTCATGGTGTTTTAAGTGTTTGTTTTTCATTATATAATATAAATACATACATATATATAATTTTATGTTATATATATATATATATATATATATATATATATTTTATTTTGTATGTGCAGTACTTAGTGGAAAGCACTCAATATAAGTGATTTCAATGTAAATACATAGACAACTAATAATGGTTGGCATCAAGTCTACCAATAGACTAATTGAAGTGTTTCAACTTAAGCTTCATAAGCCATAAAAACACATTTAGATCCTTTGAACAGAGAAAGGACAGTACTTTATGAAGAATAAAAAGCTTGTGATGTTAAATTTGAAATGTATCTCTTATGGTTGCAGTGACAGCATTTAATACTCTCTTCATGGGTCTAATGGAATATTGGTGCCATATCTGAGCTGAAGCTGCACAATCCTCACTCTCCAGCCTTGACAGCATAAAAATATATGCATGGCCTATGAGCAATGAATTATTTTCAACCAACAAGCTTCTTTTTCACAGGCAAAACATTGCAAGCCTATTATGATGCAACCACTATTTCTATGGCAAATGTTCAGATGAGCTACATTCTTTAGTTCCACCAGTTCAGACCTTTACAGCTAGGACATTTACACAGTCTTTTGAGGGAAGCCATATTCTCAAATCTGCAGCCTCTTTCCCATAGAGGCAACATTGCAAGCCTTTTGCTACTCTATTGCTATTTCCATGGCAAATGTTCAGATGAGCTCTGTTTTTAGTTCCACCAGTTCAGACCTTTACAGCTAGGATATTTACACAGTCTTGTGAGGGAAGCCATATTCTCCAATCTGCAGCCTCTTTTCCATAGATGCAACATTGCAAGCCTTTGCTACAATACTGCTATTTCCATGGCAAATGTTCAGATGAGCTACATTCTTTAGTTCCACCAGTTCAGACCTTTACATTTAAGTCTTGTCATGCCCCATTCACATAGCTGTATCATTCATATTCTATTTGTATTACACTGGTAAGGAGTATGTTCCTCTTAGTTTTTTCTCAAAAAATCACTACCTTGTGGAACAGACTCCCAAGAGGACGCTTACTTGATCACTACCATGTAAGCTTCTTCAAGTTGAGCATCAACTATTATCTATCTTACATATCCTCATCATATATGAATGACACTCTTGCTCTCTCCCAGTACATCCTTATAACACACCTTTAGTAAACCTCTACCATGAGTGGCTCTTGGGACTTGTATTGGGTGAACAACAGTAAAAAAATAAATATTGGCTGAACAAAATGGTAGACACTGAGTGTAAATTCACTGAAAGTTAACCATTATCTTTTCCCACTGTGGTTTTCCTCAGACTTTTCTATAAATATTTTCATGGCATTTTTTTTATGAGCATTTCTCCTTTTTATTCCCCACTCCCTACAAACAAATTGTACATATGGGGACTAGTTAGGACTTCATAGAGACTCTGAGGTATTATGGTGTTATAGTAAGAACAGTATAGAAGAATGTGTTGTTTTGGTGTAAGGAATACTGTGGTATATTTGGGTCAGTAAGTGTGGCTAGCTAAGTTGAAGACCAGCCTTCCCCATCCCTCCTTTTGGCCTTGTGCCACATTCAACAAAAATAAATATTGCTTTCCTCCTTGGTAACTTGACTGCATGAATTTAAGCATACTACTAGATTGGCAATTAGGTCTCATTGTTTTACTGTTGAATTTGCTAGATGTAACTGCATGTTCTATTCTGATAGTTTCTTTTCTGGCACTTCTTGCCTGTGCAACTCTCTTCCAGTTTCTTGCTTCCCTGCCATCTACAATCTTTAAAAAATTTAAATACAATGTCAATTGTCATTTTTGTCTTCCTGAATCCTGTTCTTTTATTGTCCTTTCTCCTCACTAAAGTGTTCTCAATCTCTTTCACTTCCAGTAACCCCTTGCATCTTAGTGGCATTATCACCTTGTTTGAGATGAAATGATTGAAAAATAACAAACTTGTTATTGAGGAAAATATTGATTGAAATATATGAAGATCTCCAAGAAAAATGAAGTAAACATTACATGTACACTGTAATATAGCAACAACTCTAAGTATTTGACTAATTCAGTTTTAGTGATTTTTTATTATAGTGGATGGTTATAAATGTGAGTGGAGATAGAATGTACTTATTTTATTGCTGCATACACGATAGACGAAAAGTTTTGGGTCATCATCTGGATTTAATAATTAGTAAGTTTCATACCTTCTTTGGTTTAATTAACTTTTACTAATCTAGGATGCTGACACTATTTAACTCATTAGTTCATGGCATCCAATTTTTTATTATTATTATTATTATTAGAAGAAGCAGCAGAAGCAGCAGCCACCGCCACCACCACTGTCACAGCTGCCTTTCAGGAAGAGAAAGACCCTCTGGCAAGAACTGAGATAGTAAACAAGTTTTATAAAAGGCATCATTTTTTTTTTTTTTTTTTTATGATTCTTCAAAATCCAGAGGGTAACCCCAAACCTTTGGTTTATAGTGTCTAGAAGGTCTTCCTGGAAAGGATCCAGTTATTTTGAATATCTTGAGAAGTGGTTGCATGGGCTTAATTTATATTCTCACCCTTTTAAAAATAATACTGATGCATTAAGCTACTTTAATACTCTTAGCATTTCCAGTTTTTACCAGAGATTCAAGCTGGCAAGGATTATATCTTTTACCAACTTATTTCTAGGTCAGCAGTTCTCGATCATAGCAGAATTTACTTAATTAAATTGTAATGGCTCAGTAAATTCTAAGCCAAAAAATAGAATGTATGGGAGGAAATTTTACAGTAGTTAGCCATGAAAATTTTCTAAGTTGTTCTGCAAATAACCAGCTTTTGCCCTGAAAATGTATAATTCATTTTCTCTGTGGTGGAGTTGAGGTTACTGTTCTCTCCCCACAACCTTCCCATTGACTTGTAAGTCTTTGTGGAGCTGCTCAATCCTCACTTTCCAGAGTCGAAAAGCATTTATGTGGCCTTTGGGCAATTAATTATGTTTTTTATTATTATTATTATTATTATCCCCCCTTCCCACTGATGAAATTTCACAAGACTATTGCTACTTCTCTTGCAAATGTTTGGATGACCAACATTCCTTAGTTCCACCAGTTCAGACCTTTACAGCTAAGACATGCTTTGCCATGTTACACTGTCAAACTATTCTCATTCTCTTTTGTATTCCATTGGTAAAATTAAAGTTCCTTTCTTTCTCAGAATTGTTAATCTGAGGAACAGACTCCCAAGAGAATGTTTCCCTGATCACTACAACCTTCACTTCTTCCAGTCTAGGATCAGCCATTATCTATCCTACATATTCTCCTCTTAAATCCATACAATAAGATCAATTAGTAATCGTCAGCATTTACTAAGGTTAGTACAGTTTTTGTATTGCTATTATAACTAATGATGCCAAATCAAACTGTCTGAAAGATTCTATTGACAATCTGGATTGCTATTTGATATCCATCCTCATAAATAGAAGTGAATGATGGACAATCTCCCTACAGATGGGGAAAAAAACCTAGAGGCAGCAGAAATATAGTTCTACAGAAGAGTACTGAAAATTCCGTGGACAGAGTAAGCAAGCAAGAATGAATTCTTAAAGAAAATGGTAACAGAAAGAACACTTCTGCTCAGAATCAGGAAGAGACTGAAAATTCCTTGAACATAACAAAAAGCAGCACTTGGAAAACTTAACCCTCACTTTGTATATTGAGGGTAGGAGAGAGGGGGGGAATTAGCAAGCCACTTACCTGACAAGCTTGTGTGAATGGATGGTAAAACAGAGTGGGAGGGACTTATCCAAGGGCAAAAACTTCTAAAAAGCATATGAGATAGGAAGTTGTGGAGAGCCATGATCGTCTATATCCTGAAGAAATGCTGCACATGGAAGAAGAAGACTGACAATAACTCTGTTATCAAAATGCCATATCTTGCTACTGAGGTTGTTACTCTAACAAATCTTATTTGACACCATTGTCAAGATAAATCTGTTGGCTTTTGTGTCCTTAAGAGTTCAACTTTGTTTTCTTGTGACTTTATGTTTGTTTCTTTATCTTAGCAATGACATCTGGATCATGGTTAAACAAGGAATAAAAACATAACTGATCCTATATTTATTTATTTTTCTTATGTTTTTTTTGTTTTGTATATTTATTTTTTCTCTGTAAAGAGGGAACTTATCTATTTATTTTTTTTATTGAAGATGGAGTTTTATTTATTCTTCCTGAGAATGGGTTTAAATGAAAATGATTCCAAATTTACTGCTCTGAAGATAATATTGCATCTAAAAGAATAGATTTTTGCAGCTGGTAAGAATGATATAATGAATAAAAAAAATAAAAATGAAGGAAGAATCGGAAGAGTAAAGGAAAATGTGAAAAAAAAAAAAAGAAAGGAATGGAAAGGGTAAAGAAAAGAGAAAAAGATAAATAGAAAAGAAAATAGAAGAAAAAAAGAAAGAAAACAATGATGGATAAAAAATGAAGGAAAGGAAGAAGATGACATTTAAAAAGAAATTTCAGAGATAACAAAACAAAAGAGATTTGAAAGAAGTAAAAGTTTTGGTTTGGTTTGTTTTACAGCATATCAACCTCAAGGGATTATTTAATGCTAACAAGATTTTTATTGCTGGTAATATTTCTTTTAAAAATGTATCACTGTTAATATTTTTTCCTTCAAAAATTCAATGTTGGTAATATTTTTACAAAAATGTATTGTTGGTATTAAAACCTATTTTTACGTTTTGACCCCAGTTTGGGAGGTTAACCACCTGCCCACAGCTGGGACCCCAACTTCAGGTCAGGGAATACCCAGCAAGAGTTGGTTCCACACTACTCAAAACCTCCTGAATAGAGGCCTTGCCGTTGGATGTAGTTTATCATCTTACCCAGGATGTGGACGTAGCTTATCGTCTTACCCAGGATGTGGACGTAGCTTATCATCTTACCCAGGATGTGGACGTAGTTTATCGTCATACTCAGGACAGAGAAATAAAATGTCTACATAAATAAAATACAGAATAGTGAAGAAAAAGAATAAATGAAAAAAAAAAGAATTAGAAACTAATAAAATAAAATGAATAAAGTGAAAAAAAAATAAAGGAAAATGTGTGCTAAGAGAATAAATAAATATAAGTGAAGGATAAAATAAAAAGGAAAAAGGTGAAAAACAAAAAGGGAAGAAGAAATGAGAAAGAAAAAATAGAAAATGGTGGAATAAAAAAGAAGAAAGTGAAGAAAAAAGGAAGGAAAATGTTTAGTAAAAGAATAAATAAATGAAAGTGAAGAAAATAAAATAGGAAGAAAAAAATGACATCCATTAATCTTGGCACATGGAACTAGAACAGTCTACCCCAGTGAGCGAAATAAAGGGCTCAGTTTGACATTCTAACCACCTGTAGAAGGCCAGAGTGTACAACGGCCAAAACATTGTAATAAATATGGTGACAAAGACGAGGACAATAGTTTGAATAATGTAAATAGTGTACATAATACCTCATCTCAGAAATATAGACAGATACTGAAGAAAAAAATTGAAGAAAAAACAATAAGGAAAAGAAAGTAATTCATAAGAAAAGAAGTCAATCATATGACCAAAGAAAAGAAGAGGGAAATAAATTAAAATGATTATTGTTCAGTATCTTAAATAAAGAACAAATTGTATATGAGGTCTTGCCTCATGGCTGTAACAGCTGTCCATTTTCTATCAGAGGTCACTTTAAAAACCAGACAGTTAAGATTTCAAATGTTGATCTTGCAAGCTTTTGAGAATGAGTTCATCATTTACTGGGTGTTCCTTTCTTGTGCAAAACTTGTTTAGTAAATATTTAGGTTTGCATAATATCAATAGGTATTTTTCACTAGTGCTCATGGTTGGAGCTTACAGTCAAATATCACGGAAAACACTAGTCCCCTATTTGATTACAGAAGCAGGAGAGATAGGGGAAAGCAGCAAGCCACTTAGGCTCAGGGAAGCTACATTACAGTTGATGGAAAACTGATTGGAACCATGATGTCAGGTCAGGACCAGTGTCAAGCCCAGTCAGTACTTAGACTTGGGAACCCTGTCTACTGCTACCAATCTTCTACAATCCAAAATATGTTTCAGCTTTAAATAACACATAAAGGGTTGATAAGCCATAAAAAAAATAATAATCAATCGTAATGGTTGCTTTTCAAACTCTGATTTCCAATGCTGATTTTCCAGTTATGATAGCTTTTCTCTTTTGGAAGATTTTCACAGTACAATTTCCTTCACTATCTGTTTATATTTCTGAGATGAGGTATTATGTACACTATTCGGACTATTGTCCTCATCTTTGTCCCCATATTTATTACAACGTTTTGGGCATTGTATGCTCCAGCCTTCTTCAGGTGGTTAGAATGTCGAACTGAATCCTTTATTTCACTCACTGGAGTAGACTGTTCTAGTTCCACGTGCCATGTTTAATGAATGTCAGTTATCTCCTGTTAATTCCCCTCTCCAAGTTCTCCACTGCCTTAACCGGGTATTGAACTCACACTCTTTGGGTCCTGTCAATGGATCTAACCAATGCCTTTATCCACTTTACCTTGTGTACCTGTATTATCTGAAACCAAGATTTTTAAATCTCAAGACTTTATTTGGGTGTGCATGTTTTAGATTTTACAGATAGCAAAATTAGTGGATGGTTTGACCTGAAATTTCACTTGCCCTGTTTTTTAGTAGTTTTGATTTTTTTTAAAACTGAAGGGTGTGATAGACATATTGGAATTGTACTATTTTTAGTGGAAAGAGAAGAAACAAATCAAATAACTATTTTAGCCTGTATCAAATAATAAATAACACTGTGTAACAAGATTTTGACTTTTTTTTTATCTTTGGTCAGTAGATCTTATTTCCAGGTTGCTTCTATCTAGAAAACAAAGGAAATGACTATTATTCCCTTCAAACTTTGTGACCTAGACATCAATGCATTGAAACTAACATATGTTCAATTACATTCCAGACAGATTCAGTGCCGAGCTGCTGAAGGAGAATTTTCTAGAACTTTCTGGCAACACAGATGACAGTATAAATACAGAGAACATAACTTCAAAAGTTCAGTTTACTTTTAGCTGGGACACTTCAGCAATGGTTAGAAAGCTTGTCTCACTAGAACAATTATGACTGAGTAGTGAGTTCAATCCTCACTGGGTGCCCGATATTTTCGACCTTGTGCCACGTCTAAGCTGCGCTTAGAAAATCACCATTCGACTTTGTGCCACAATTGTATTTAAAAGTACAATAAATATCCGTATAAGTATTTAAAAGTACAATGAATATACAGTTTACTTCTAGCCGTCCACTGCAGACAAGTCGTCATTTACGTCTCCAATACATTTTTGTGGTTTCTCTTGTCACTGTGTAACTGTGTGTAATTCTAGAATGAATAAATGCTACTTTTTTGAATCATATATTGTTTTTTGTTCCTTTGAGTGAACGAGAATGTTCAGTTGCCAGTTTTGCTAATGGGAATAGGCAAATTGCAGAAATATCATTGGTCGTAAAAGCAAAGTTTAAAGGAAATATTAGCCATTTTTCATACTTTCTAGGTGTAATCAAATAGGAAATAGCAGTGGTTATTTAAAGACAAAAAGCATGATACACTGTAATCAGTGATATAATAAATCGGAGTTATCTGCCCCTCTTGGTGGTCTAAGATCTCCACTGGACAGGTATGGTAAGTTGGAAATCTGTTAATTTATCTAAGAAATTCCTTAAAAAGAAATCAAATGACTGTTACAAATGAGGCTAATATATTTGCAAATAGATTTAAAGATCTGAGTTAAAATAATATCGGTTTTGTTAACTGAATCTTAGGCTCCAATCACCAAAGAAAAGCTCCTGGGGTTTTTAAAAAAAATTGATATGATTTTTAAATTTCATCAGATGTATTTCTTTTTGAAATTCCTCCCATTTAATATGCAAAAAGAATTTCAGCGAAAAATATTTCTATTAAAAATATACAAATAAAGTAAAGAAGTACAAAAAATGTTATAATTAATTGTTGAAGTAACAGATTTTTTTTGTTTGAGAATGCATTTTTATGTCGTCTGCTTTTTTGTCCAAATATGACATTCATCATTCATTTCTTTCGGAAATGTTTATATTTTGAGAACATTTATATTTTAATATGGAATAGAGAGTTGAATGGTTCTAAAAAGTAAAAGTTCTGGTAGAATGTCATATTCGGGTAAAAATTTAGATTCTAGAGAATAATGCCCAACTGACCGTGTATAAAAGATTTGAAATTTCCATTGTTGCTTGTGGCAGCAAAGACATATTGAAATTTTCTTGTTAAACGTTAGTTATATTATTTCTCAATTATTAAAACATAATTATTGAAGAACAACAATTCAAAATTGTCCAGAAAAATGATTAAAAAAAAAAGTAATTAACAATAGATGGAAATTAAAAGTAAATCTTTAAAAAAAAAGAAGAAAGTTATGAACGATTTTTTTCACAATCCAAAAAAAAAAAAAAAGTCTACTGAATATTTTACTAAAAGAATTCATTAATTTAAAAACATTAAAAACAAAATTCTAGTTTTATTTTTTTTTAATTAGCCAAGGACATAACTTTACGCAACTAAAATTTAAATTTTCAACCGATTTAAATTCTTTGAGGACTAATCGTAAAAAAAATATGTATTCAAAAGATTTCAATTCGCTTTTGTTTCCTAAGATTCTCTTACAAAATTCCCTTATGAATAGAGTTCTAAGTGAATCATAAATAAAAATAGAAAAACATATGTGCGGAGAGAGGGGGGGTCGTTATTCTGCATTTGTTTTTATTTTATTTTTTTTAGATATCAAACCATGCAAACTGCAGAAACAAAAAACATTTTCATACAAAAAAAAAAAGACTTACTTTTTTTTTAGTTAACCGAATCTTAACCAATTATAAATTAAATCTCTAAAAACAACTTTCACTTTTTATCGTTGAGAAGTTCCATTCAAACAGCTTCTTCCCGCGAACCACTGCCATAACAGACTCCCAAAAGGATGTTTTCCTGATTATTGCAATCTTTACCTGTTCAAGTCTGGAGTTAAACTGTTATTTTTCCCTATAAACTACTCCCTTACTGTTTTCTTTTTTTCTTTTTCTTTCTTAAGACAATTATTGAGTGTCTTTTAATAACGTATTTACGAAAGCAATTAAAAGCTTTTCTAAATGTGATTGATTTTTTATAGTTTACCATTCGGAGCAGATTTTCGGGAAATGAGTAGCAGTTTGAAAAAAAAAAAAAAATATGGATGATTTACATTTTTTTACATTCTCCAAGGAGTTTTACTTTTTTAACTAATAAAAAAAAATTGGAAAGAAAATTAAAGTGGGGGTAAAAACGGTAAAATGTATTTAAAAAAAAAAAAAATTATCAAGATTTTCTAAAAACCAAATAATTCCAAAAATAATTTAATTCATTTGAGAACAAGTATAGAAATAATTGTCGGATTTTAATTTAAAATCCGACAATTATTTGATTTTTACAAGAATTTACAATTTAATGTGTTTTCTTTTCACCTGAAAAAGAGTGCAAAAAAAAAAATACTGGTAAAAATTACGTCTCTCGGTGACGTAAGAAAAAAAACAAAAAAGTCATTTCTAACAAAAATTTTGAACGTGTTTAGAAAGTTTTAAAAAATTTTTAAAATTTTGGTCTTTCCTACTTAATAATAACATACGTTTTTGTTTGAGGATAAAACTTTTTATTAAGTAGTTTGGAAACTATGGCTTTTTTTTTTTTTTTTTTTCGAAAAGTTTGCAGTATACCTACAACGTAAAACCTTCTACTTTGAGTGACCCCCGGGCCTTGTACAGGGTGTACCCTACCGTTAATAAAAGAAAAAGAAACTTGTCAATTTCTGACACCACCCGCTTGTACAATGTGCAGCACGCAACGTTATGACCTTGTACCAAAACCATAATGGACTGGTACTAAAAATTAAGAAGAATATTGCGATCAATTCTTTCATATTCTCTCTCTCTAGTCGTATATTCTTTAAAAAAATAATTATCAAGTCTCACTCTAACGAAAATAAAATTTTTACCCATCTGCTGATTATTGATGATTGAAAAGTAAAGAAAGGTAATGCTTAAGTTTTTTGGTCACCAGAAATTAACTCGCCGAAAAATAATTATTACGGATGAACAAAACAAAAAAAAAAACGTTAATTTACGAAGTAAGGGAATATTGTTTAAACAAAAAAAAAAAACATTTGGTACAACATTATGTATTTGTTTACTAGTATTTAAAATTTATAATGATTTACTTACTGTTAGTGTTATAGCGGTTAATAATGTTTTTTAACGCAAAAAATTAATAATAAAAATGATTTCACTGATTTAGAATTTATGTTTGCCATCCATCTGTAATTATTTTTCAGCAATTTTTTCCTCAAGTGACTCAAAAAGTTAAAAGAATCGAATAATGTAGAAATTTTGTCACTTTTATTTTCTGAAGAAATGCTTTGAAAACTTTTTTTTTTCAATATTTGATGATGTTTTTGTCAAATGAGAGCGTAATCATCGTAAAAAATCTGGGATGTGAACATCTTTTACTTGTTAATTGATAAATATTTCTGATCTATAGAATAATTCAATAAGAATACAAAAAAATGCAAAAGTTTTCAATAAAACTACTTTATTGACGACCTCTGATCACATTGATAAAATAATAATAATAATAATATTGGACTATTTCTTTGTAATTATCTCAAAGTTATAGACAAAGAACTTCGATGTTTTCCAGAAGGACTATTATTCTGAAAAATGTTAGTTAATAATTCCAAAAAGTGCATTTGTCATTTTCTTTTTTAAAAGATAAAAATAAGAGCCAACCAAGCAAGGGTAATGCCAAGTTATTGTCGTTTCAAAGAAGTAATTAGGGTAAAAGAAGGATTGACTGGACAAACAATTATTTGATTCTTCCTTTTTTTGTGCTTCCATGGTTCCTCTTCTTGTTTGATGATTGTTATCCGCAGACTTGATAGAATTCAAAAAAGAGGGGGGAAAAATTAATTACCGTGAAAAAATAAAATGAAAACAAATATTTGTTATAAAGTTTTAAAAAGTCATTGATGATGCAGAATAAAAAAAACTACAAACTAAATTAAAAATAATACGAATCGTTTGCCAATGGAGGAGTGTAAAGTTAACAACAGGGTGGATGGGAAATGTTATCTTTTAAAAATAGAAAATATAAAAAGAATAAAAATAATTAAAAAAAATATTTTCAAAATAGCTAAAAAAATAAAAACTACCCCCACCGAAAAATTTTTAAAAAAATCTTTGTACCATTTCTTTTGTTAATTTTCTATTTTAATTTCTTTTATTTTACCCATTATTTCTCTGTTGTGGTGGAAGATTTGTGAAAATGTACGTTCATTGGATTGTAATAAAATTTCAAATAAAAAAAAAAATGTCTATAACTCTTTTAAGTTTATCTTCCCATTATTATCAATTTAAATAAAGGGGGTGGGGATATTTTCTATTCAAAACAATAATTTATTGAGCTGAAAACGATTTCTGTTCAAAATTCAGAATTATTTCATTTCATTTCAGTGATCCAATTAAAAAGAAGAAAAAAATGACGGAAAAGAAAATAAAAATGGTTGCCTTCTTAACATTTGTAAAATTATTTTAACCCTTTTGAAATGTACAGAGATATTTTATGGGTCATCAACAAGGAGAGAAAAGAGAATAAAAATAAAATGAATGAATCTTTCCTGTACTTTAAAGAAGTCATTTTATTTTAACATTTTAAAAGAATTTTCTCCATCCAAGCAGGCAATACAGAAATGATCAGTGCCATTTTTAATCATTATATTAAAAGACTAAGTGATTTCAACATTACTATTTTTAACTGTATTCAAGTAGTCACTTGAATACGGTACATTTGATGTGTTTTAGTAATGAAAAAATAATAATTAATAATAGGAAGAATAACTTCCGTACTTTGTTGCTTGTAGTTACCATTTTCTTTCAGAAATTTTTTATCTGTCTTACCTATATGTCTTTACTTTACTGATATCTCTGAAGTGACTTTTTCTTTTTGTATGGTCATCTTTCATAGATTTCTTTTTTATTCCATAGTTTTTGCTTTATTAATTACAATTTTCTCTTTTGCTGATTTTATTATTTCTTTTTAGATTTCCTTCCTTCTTTCTTTTCTTTATATTTGCTTTTTCTTTTTCACTTTTACTGATTCTTTTTATTCCTTCATGATTTTCCATC
The DNA here is from genome assembly GCA_903632075.3 of Acanthosepion pharaonis. NCBI lineage: Eukaryota > Metazoa > Mollusca > Cephalopoda > Sepiida > Sepiidae > Acanthosepion > Acanthosepion pharaonis. The sequence goes on along the minus strand of CAHIKZ030001085.1, from coordinate 63,796 downwards.
TTTTGTTGGTTTAATTGTTTGAGGTTAGTTTTTCTTTCTTTCTTTCTCTCATTCTTTTTAGTCCTCCCAAAATTTCCTTACTTTTTTTTTTCTTGGCATGAAACATGGTAGTGTTTCCAAAATTTTGCATAGTCTGACACAAATGACAACCTGTTCATGACTGGACATTCCAAGAATAAGATAGTTAAATGTCAAGTAAGTTTTTGTAATTTTTGGTAATATATCTGTCGTAAAAAAATGGGCCTGAACAAGTATCTGCAATAGGAAGTAATTAGCAACCTCAGCAGATGAACAAACTTGGAAATGAGTAGTCAGTCATTATATAGCGATTTACTAAGAGTGTGGCAGACTTCACCACATTAATTTAGCTTAGATTAGGAAACCAAACTGACGTGAAGAAAAAAGGATAAGCCAAAGACATCATTACGCATAAAATTTGTATTTAACAAGATGTAAAAACAAGGATGTGAAAGAAAGGCATGCATTGAGTAAAACAAGAGTTGTCTCTATTATTTGTATTCTAAAGTTCACTGAATGAAAGAAAGTTTGTAATAGTTTCTGGTAATAAATGTTTTCAACAGTTTTGCTGTGTAAGGAAAAAGATTAGGTAAGTATAGGGAATATTCAGCATGTGAGTGGTGGTGTGGGTGAGAAGATTGGCACATGGTTTCAACTGTCATGGATTCGTTTGGCAGCTGAAATCTCACTAATTATTTAAAAATATTTCTTGCTTATATAGGTGATCATCGGCTCTGAAGCACTGCGCAGGAAAAATCATTCTTCATGGGCAGACAATCTGATTGGTTGGCATTGACCAATCAGCAAGCGAGCTTTGGGGAGACTTACGAAAGCTTCTGGGATCCGATTCTCCCAAAAGTGCACGAAATCGACTACATGAAAATATAGTGATTATAAAATTGCCGCATAGCTGTGATTTATAAATTGTCCGTTACATAGTAGTGTTGATTTATTATCCATTGAATGCTTCTTGTTGCATAATTTGAATTTGTGTAAGTATGTATGTATGTATGTATGTGTGTGTGTGATGATCATCATCATCACAAGAGCAACTCAGATGCAGCACAAGGCTGCAGGTATGTGGATCAAACTCACTTCTCTATCATAATTTAGCAAGACAAACTTGCTAACCATTGCACCATGTCAAAGTACTCTAGTAAGGTAACATTATATACACTCAACTCTCCCGTCAAATTCAACGTATGAGGGTCAAGCAGATCAGTTCCTAGGAAACAGACAGCCTGACAACAGCACGAGATTTGTTTATAGTGGTGCTACAAGGTCCCCAAACGACCCTCCGCAGGTTTTGAATTCAGAGTTGTCCTTCTCCTAGACCAGTTGCCATCAAAGGCTATAGAACCCAGTCTGTCCTGCTATTTACCCATAGCTGGAGGGAGAAGAAGAGGATTCATACCTTTCCCAAGGGTATTAGCACGTAAGTGAATGTAACTGGATTCGACTGAAATTCGAACTCTGCTCTCCGATTCCTCAATCCAAGCCGCTATCCATTACTCCACTGTGCCTCCTCCCATATATATAAGAGAGAGAGAGAGATGATATACAAAACTATATATCAGACTAATAGTGAATAATTGAATAATTAAGAGTCAGACTGAATTAACATGTTTCAAAAGTTTTTAGCTTCGGTTTTTGAAACATGGTAATTCCTGTGTAGCAAAGAAACCATATTTTAAATTGGTTAATTTATAATATAAAAATATAGTTCTGTTATATTTATGGGATAAAAGTGCTCAATATCAGGGATAGAGGATATATATAATGCTGGTGTTAATAAAACTGCTCGATGTAATACAGTACAGCTATTTATATATACTAATAAATTATTCCTCACCATTACCATGACTTGTTGTGCATGAAACTTCGAGTTGTGCTAGCAGTGACGGATAATATATATCCAATAGATATAATAGTTCAATACTTATTGATATCGGCACTGAGGTTTGTAATTTTCTCAATTGCTCATTGAGACTTCCAATTCCAGAATTAGCCACCTTTGAAAAGTGCCTGAAAATCACACCATCAGTTGACCCATGCCTTATGAGTCAAATTAGGTAGACAGAAATGGTAACCATTTCACCATATCAAAGTTCTCTAGTCAACTATATATATATATATATATATATATATATATATATATATATATATATATATATATATATATATAATTAATTAAATAATTGAAAGAGACAACAACTTAAGGTTTCATGACTATAATTTATTTTCTCAGAAAATATATTTTTCCTAGTTCATCAGGTCACATCTCTAGTTACAAAAGAATTTAGTTTCTTTTATTTTTAATACAAGTTTTTGAGGAATAGTTTTAAAAATTTGTATTAAAAATAAAAATTCTTTTGTAACGTAACTAGAGATGTGACCTAATGAACCAAGAAAAAATATATTTTCTGGGGAAATAAATTATAGTCATGAAACCTTAAGGTTGTGTCTTTCTTAATTATTTAATTAATATTTGCTCTGTTGTTACACTGAGCTCTCTGGATTACACCCTCTTTGGAATTATCCACACAGGTTACCACACCCTTCATTACCTTTCTGTGTATATATATTTATATCTGTGTGTGTGTTTGAATTTCAGTGTGTGACTGTGTCACACTTTTTCAACTTTACTCCTAGAGGCTGCAACGCAACATATCATACCATTTTGGAATCTGGTTGAGAATGAGCAAATAATTAAAAAGATTCCAAAGCTTTCATTGCTGTGTTTGTTTTTTGGCGATTTTTTTTTGTGACAAATGATAACAATTTTTATAATTTGGAAATAAATTTGGGAATAATCAAAATTAATTGCAAAACCCAACAAAAGTGACCAATGAAATAAAAATAATTTTTTGTACAGAAAGCAAGGACCTACGTACATAAAATTGTCTTTAAGTTAAGAGGCAGCAGAAGAATTATCATTGAAATTTTAAAAGGTAAGGTTAAATATTAATACAATACTTAAATGCAGTGATCAATTTTGATTCTTCTGTAGTATATTGTTGCTTATTGCATCTACCTATTGCAGTGAAGGCCCAATAAAGAGCCCTCGACAGGAGCTAGCTTAAATGCCACCTGATAGGGTGGCTTTTAAGCTATTATATATATATATATATATGTATATATATATATATGCTGACTTCATTAAAACCATTAATTATCCACTATTAGTCTGATATATAGTTTTGTATATCACATTTCTCTCTCTCTTTTATATATGTGTGTGTGTGTGTGTAATGTTCAATACTTATTGATGCCAGCACTGAGTTTTGTAATTTTCTCAATCACTCATCTGAACTTTTGATTCCAGCATGCAGTACCTTTTATAAAGTGCCTGAAAACCAGACATCAGGTTGACACTTGTGAGTGAAACTGTACAGATGGAACTGTTTGTCAATAATAATGCTAGCACAAAGTCACTGTGCCCAAGGGCTAGAGCATACTGATTTTGTTCAAACTGTTGATCACACCATAGTATAGTTGCAGCATAAGCCACAGGTTGACTCTGTGGGTGTTGAATAAAAATGTGCCTGAGCAGGTGTCTGCAACAGGGACTGGCTAGCTACCCTAGCAGACATACTCAGAAACAACTGGTCATTAAATTATTTTTAATGGTGAATTATTGCTCTTATTGTGAAAATTCTGTTCATTTTGATATGTTTAAATTATATAATTCTATATATATTAATTTTTTTTAATCATTTCACCCCAAACAAGGTGATAAGCCACTAAGACACAAGGGGTTACTGATTGTGAAAAAGTCTGAGAAAAATAATTATTAAGGAAAGAGGACAATAAAAGAACAATATTCAAGGAGGCAGAAGATGATGATTGATATTGCATTTAAATTTTTAAGATCAAAATTAACTGGAAAACAAGAATCTGGAAAAGAGTTTCACAAGTGAGAAGTGCACGAGAAGGAACTCTTAACATAGAACTTATGTTTACATCTAGCAATTTCAACTGTAAAATGATGAGACCTAGCTAGCAATCAAGTACTGAGTTTAGATTTTGTTGTCCATTACAACAAAATCTAAACTCAGTACTTGATTGCTAGCTAGGTCACACACTCCCTATTGCCTATTGTGGACTGACGATATCAGTAGATATATGTTGTGTGTACAGAACATACCTGGCAGACTTGCTTCAGGAATTACAAGCTTGCTAATCAAATCCCTGTCTTTCAGTAGTGTATTCTCTTTTACAATAAACCTCTCTTTCTTACATCTATGCCCGTATTGCTGTTCCTTGCACTTGAGTACCACCTTTGTCTGTTTGTAACCTTCTTTAAGGATACAACAGATCTGTAAAGTTGAATTGCCAAGGAGGAAAGCTCATCAGAACAATTACCATGAAAATATTTATAGAAAAAGGCTCAGGGAAGCTATATTACAGCACTAGGAAACTGACTGAAGTCGAGATGTCAGGTCAGGACCAATAATATTGTAGATTTTTCTTTGGATTTTGTCAAGAATCTCTAAATACATGGCTGTAGTACCAGACAAGTATTAATAGGTAGCATTATTATTTTATTACTTACACACACACACACACACACAAATATATATGAATGTAAAGGAAAGAGTTTTAGCAAATGCATTTTGTCATCTGATGGACTTTAACAAGGCAAATGTGATAATTTTATTTTTCTAATATGTATATATTTGACAGTTACTCAAACTTTTTAAATTTAAGAATGCTCATAAATATTTATCAGGTTAACTAAAATGTTTAGACATTTAGACCTTAGATTATGTCATTTAGTATGCTTGAAAATTTTTTTTTCTTTTTTTTAAAAGAATGTTCTTTGGACTGAAATCTGAGATTGACATTTGTATTATATATCTCCAAAAGTTGAAATGATGGATTCAGACATTTTTCTTTGATTTTTGAACACATTTGTTGTGTCTGTTGGCTTGGGAAAGTAGTAATTCATTGAGGAAAGGTGAGATTGGGGAAAAACCAGGGCGTAGATTGATATTTTGATAATATTTAATGACAGCACTCTCGGGATTTTCCTTCTTAGTAAATTACTTTCTCTTTTGATGAGTGTAGCATTCTTTAGATCAAAATTCTGGTTGAATTTATTTCAGTGTATGACTAGTGCATTTGTTAAATTGTTATTTATAAGGTCTTTTTTGTGTTCATAGACACAATTTTTTTTAAATTTCTGCATGTTTGCTCAATGTATTGTGAAGAACAGTCTACACAATTTATTTTATATACACATGCTTGCTTCTGAACTATTATTGATATGGGTGTTTTTAGATCTGATTATATCCATGATGGTTTTGGAAGTGGTTGTGATGATTTGGATCTTGTTTTAGATAGGATAAAGGTATTTTGAATAGTAGATGTTATAGAATTAGCAGTTAGTACTATGTATCTATTTTTGTTTAATTTATAGGGATATTGGAGTTTTTTTAATGTGTATTCTATGTGAGTTTCTTCTTTGTGTAGGTAGGTATTGGAGGCTGCAAATTCTTAGTGCTGTTAAGCAGAAATCTATAATTATACTTGATTTAATTTTATAAGAGCTGTTTAAGTAGATGTTGACTAGGTTATTTTTATTGGTAGATTTTCTGTAAACATCAAAATTGAGTTTGCTATAGTTTCTATGTAATATGATATCTAGGAAGGGAAGAGTGTGCTTGGTTTCAGATTCAAAGGTGAAGTCTATTGTAGGTTCAACATTGTTAAGTCTGTTGACAAGATCTGTTAAAATAGTGTTTTGTGGATATATTAGTAGGGAGTCATGTATGTATCTGAAATAGGAAGAGTTTGATGGTAGAATGTTTTTGAAAGGGCCACTTTCTAGAAACTCTAAGAATAGAGAAATGAGATTATTATACTATATGGCATAATCTAACGTCTAAATGCCTAGATATTTCAGTAAATCTGTTGAATATTTATGAGCGTCTTTATTTTCAAGAGCTACTATATGACATAATTTAGGATAAATATGGAAACTTTTCAGTTAACCTGATGAATATTTATGAGTGTACTTAAATTTAAAAAAGTTTGAGTCAGTCAAATATATACTTGTTAGTAAAATAAAATCATCACATTTGCCTTGATGAAGTCCATCAGATGATGAATTGTGTCAGCTAAAACTAAGTATAGTTTTTCTCTTTTCATTCATTTTGTCTCTTCTACAGATATACTCCATCTGAAAATATTTACACACACACACACACACACACACACACACACACATATATATATATATATATATATATATATATATATATATATATATATAT
>CAHIKZ030001085.1:0-47500 GCA_903632075.3 Acanthosepion pharaonis | reverse complement strand
CCCCAAACAAAACAAAATGCTATGAAAGTATAAAAATACATTTTTATCTAAAAATACCAACAATACATTTTATCTGTAGTTGTAGACATATAATTGTATTCAAAATTTATTTAGTTGAAGCTATAACATTGTTCAAAATATTTAGATTTTGGTATTAAATAATCCATAGAGATTGATATGTTTCTAAACATAATCAAGCAACATGAATGTTAATCTATATAATATGCGACAATTTATTAAAATATTACTTCAACAAAACTACAACATAAAACATATACATCACCACCTCTTATAATTATGTCCATGCAAACATGTATATATACAAAAGCTGAGTATCCACTACCATATATTCAATTGTGAAAGCAAAATAACATATATTTTTATTACTTCAAAGGTCCCAAGAAAATTAAATTTCGACATTAAATGACCCAAAATGAGTTGATATACTGTTAAACAAATCAAATCTATTATGCTCTGTCTTTGCCTCAAATAATGAACCATTCTGTTTTGTATCTGTCTATATTTCTGAGATGAGGTATAATGTATATTTACATTATTCGGACTATTGTTTTCATCTTTGTCGCTATATTTATTACAATGTTTCTGCCTTTGTATGCTCCGGCCTTCTTCAGGTGGTTGGAATGTCGAACTGAACCCTTTATTTCACTCACTGGAGTAGACTGTTCTAGTTCCACGTGCCATGTTTAATGGATGTCAGTTATTAGTTATCTCCTTGTTAATTTCCCTCTGAAAGTTCTCCACTGCCTTAACCAGGTATTGAACACATGGCACATTGGATAAAGGCGTTAGTTAGATCCAGTGACAGGACCCAAAGAGTGTGAGTTCAATACCCAGTTAATATCACTGATATTTGTATGTGTGTGTGTGGGAGCGGGGGACATACACCATATCATGTGACTTTTGAAGAGCTAATTTTGAAGCTAATTTTAAGGGGGTCACGTCATACACGAGATATAAAATTAGCGTATTTACTGCTGGCCAAACTATATATCTATTTTGTCATACAGCTGTACTTAAATATGATTTTGATAAAACTGATCTTTTACTTAACTGTATCCAATAATAATGCATGTAATATTCACATATTAGTATCGTATTAGAAAATATAAACATAGCAAATATCCATCTTTTTCATTGTTTACATTTATAAGATGTTTAGCTGTTTCTCATTCGGTTATTTTTGGCTGTACACATTTATGCAATGAGTATAGCATTACTAATGATACTTTTATCATTCTCTTGTAAATTTTAACTTATTTAACTAGAAGATGGGATAAAGAGATAGAGGAAAAGAGGTTAGTCTCTATTGTAATTTGGTCTTTCATAAAAGGAACTCATGAGATACATGATAAAATTATTTGTTATAAGTGAAAATTTGGGGGTCACACAGTACGTGAGATCACATGTTACATGAGTATATACGGTAATTTTGAAATTTATGATTATTATTTGTTCTGAGTATTATAAATCGTATTTTATGATAATTTCAATAAAACATTTGGCACTAAAGAGTGATTTGATATGAAACTTTGAAGTTGGTGAATTGGGATAAGTCTATTGAACTTTTATTGATTTATTGAGTGTGTGTGTGTGTGTGCATGGTGGTGTAAGAGATAGTGGCTCAGAATGAGAAATCAGGTGAGTTCAAATTCCAGTTGAGTTCATTACATTCACTTACAAGAAAATACTCTTGGGAAAGTTATGAATCCATCTCTTCCCCCAGCTATGGATTAAATAGTAAGACTTGTCTCTGGGAAAATTATTGTTCTTTCAAAATTGTTAATGAAATATTCACTTGCAAAAACAAAAAAAATGAAGAATTATTCTTAGAATCTAAAATGTGTTTTGGCTTTAAGAAACCCATGGAGGCTTGATAACCTGTAACAAAACAAATTGCTTCATCAATCATTAATGAAATATACTTTAGGTGGTAGTCAGGATACAAAGACAGAAATGACAAAAATATGATATAAATAATAAAAACAATTGTTTCATATATTTTGTTAAAGTTAAGCTGAAATATTTAATGTTACAATAGTAGAATTTCCATGGGTATTTTATAGTAGTAAATATTGTAAGTTACATACAGTGAGGCCTCGCCTATTCATGTTTCAGCATTTGCAGCTTCACACATTTGCAGACTTTTCTTTAGAACTTATGTACTTGTTATTTACAGAAACCCCAAGTATTTGCGTGTTTTTCTGAAGAACATGTATACAAATTATTCGTTGAGAACTCTTTCAATTCTCGTATCTTTTCGATAGAATATATTTAAAATATTCTTGTATTACTTTCCTGTTATTTAAGTGACCTAAAACATATAACAGTCCATTTTTATGATAAAAATTGTCAGAATTGTACATCTTCATTGTAAAAAAACAAATTCAAAAATATGTGTAGTGCTTGGGTTTTGTTCTTTGTTAGGGGATGTGGCTGGGGTCATAAAAGTAGCTTCGTCACAGTTCTGTTTTCAGAAAAAATTTTAAACTTTATATTGTATGTTTTGTTACACATATTTTATACAGTATTTTCAATGGTTGTATCAGTTTATGCGTAATTAAAAACAGTTATTGTCCGTATGAAAGAAAATTTATGCTAAGTGTATGGTCACCAATACTATTTTTCAAAAATGTTTTACAAAGTGTCTGAAATGTTTCTAAAGTGTTTAGGATGAAAATTTAAGGCATATGAGGTTCTAACAATCAAAATTGGTATTTATAAGCACTTTTGTGGGTGGGGGTTACAAGTATTTGCGGATTCTAACTATTTGCGTCCAGTTCTGGTCCCTTACCCCCACAAATAAAGGGGACTCACTGTATTCAGTTATTAAATTACAAGTTCCTACTCAGAAAATTCAGAACAGGAAAAATAAAATTTTCATAGGTATTGCTAGTATATATTAACACAAATTAGAGCTTGATTGGTGACTGTGGTAGTTTCATATTTCTAACTATTTAATCTTGTGCTCTACTAAGATAAGACAAGTAAATATTCACCCTTGACCTTACTTTGTACTTAAAACAGTTCTATGTCTATCTTGAGTATGGAAATTTGATGTTTATAACCAGATTTGATTTTTCAAGGTAAACAGGCTTTCTTCACTCGGAAGATGGTACAACTATTGGATACTCTCACTGCTATGTAATATCACCTCTAACCCTGTATTTGAAAGTTTTGTCCTAGAAAAGATGGTGGAATGGTTGTAAAGAAATATGAGAAAGTGATACAGTTGGTTAGATGGATAGTTTGGAGATACATTTGGAGTTGGTGTTTCAAGTAACCAGAAATTATTTGGCACTTGGTGCTGCCTAGATTACACTGATATGGTAATAGCTCTTCAAGAATGAGACTTGGCAGATACAAAACTGAGGATGAAACTAGCAGATAACTGCAATACCACTTATACAATTTAGTATTGGAAAATTTCCCAGGACCCAGACCAGTGTAACATGTGATTAACACCAGGAAATGCCGGGGGTCTGAATCAAATTTAATGCTCACCATAAACATCTAGGAGGAGTTGATATGTGGTGACCCCGATATGTACTGTATGTAAGCTTTTTACTTGATCTCACCTCAGAATGTCAAGTGAACTAGGTAGCTCAGAAAGTTGACCTTGAAGATAGCTTCATAGTCACAAAGTGCAGAATTGAGCCTTAAAGGATCTTGGTAGATGCAGTGACATAAAGAGGAATTGAACCCAGCTGAACTTAGGATTTGCACACAAAAGATGATCAGACAATAGGAAGTTGTATAGATGCTTGACCCACAAGGAGGAAGGCAGAACTCCTTACATTTTCACAAGATTGAATGTTTGAAGAAAGAACCAAAACTACATACCCTTGATTGGTCAATGTTAATTTGACAGCATCAGGAAGTGTATAAACAATTATTTTACATATGAAAAATTTAGTTTTGTATTATCTGACATTGCTAACATAACATTATACTAAGATTTTCTGGCAGACTCCATGACTGATTCCAATCAGGTGATGAAGCTGATAGATTGTTTGGCAATAATCTTCAGGGATTATTTCATGAATTTTTAAAAAGTTCTTTTGCATTTTGATAATGATTAGTTCCCTTGAGTTAACCATCAGAAGAGTGACGCTGTGTAACTTCTCAGGCTAACATTTACTGCTGATGTGAAGTGGAAAGATTATATTGAATCAATTGCTTTGAAAGTTAGTTCACTGTATCATGCTAGACAATTTTTCTCAAATCTGACACGTTTTTAAATCTAACATTCATCTATACGTTGAATATTGCTGCAAAATCTGGCCTGGTGTCTCTCCTATAGATTTAGAGATTCCTGATATAATCCAAAGAAGAATCTGCAATGTTATTGGTCCTGACCTAGCAAATCAGTTTCATTCAATTTCCCACCACCATAATGTATTTCCCTGTGCCTTTTCTATAAATATTTTCATGTTAGTTCTGTTGAGAAATCTTTGGTACCTAGACTTTATGAATTTAAGTGTACTACTAGATTAGCAGCAGTGTCTCATCCTTTTACAGTTGAAATGGTTAGATATAATCGTAAGTTCTATATTAACAGTTTCTTCTCTGTTTACATCATTCAAACTCTTGTCCTCATTTTTACTGCTATATTCACAATGTTTCAACCATTGTATGCTCTGACCTTCTTCCGGTGATATACACTGGAATTTGGCCCAGTGGATAAAAGCGTTGGTTGATTGATCCAAAAAGTGACTTGACCCAAAGAGTTGTGAGTTCAATACCTGGCCACAACAGAGGGAACAAAAACTCAGAGATTTGAGTTACTAAAGGGTATTAACTGAAACTGAGATATCCAAAAAAAGTCATGGTATGGAATTAGGACAATCTGTGCCCATGGACTAAATAAAGGGTAAGGGTCAAAATTCCAGTGTATAAGGTTGGAGCATACAATGGCTGAAACATCATGAATATGGCAATAATGATGAGGACAACAGTCCAAATGATGTAAATAGTATAAATAGGTACAATACCTGATCTAAGAAATATAGACAGATTTTCTTCTCTCACTTCTCACTTGTGGAACTCTTTTCCAGCTTCTTGCTTCCCACTCAACTTTGATCTTCAAAAAATGAAATGCAGTGTTGTTATTTTTGTTTTCTTTATTCCTGTTCTTTTATTATCCTCTCTCCTTAATATTGTTTTATTATTCTATTATTCTCTCACACTCTGTGACCTTTAGTGGATTTATTGAGTGAAATTTTAAAAAAAACAAAACATTGACTCATTTGGCTGGGTATTATAGAGTATTAGTTATATGCGCATTTTTATTGAATCATAGTAAGTATATTCCAGGAACTTTCTCATACCAACTTGTATGCCTCCATTTGGCCCCATGTCAAGCTAAGCTAGTCTTTGTAAACATATTACAAGTTGTTGCAGCAAGAAATACCATTAAATTGGATGTTATTATATAAAGAAAGGCTTAAAATAGGCTTGTATGTCTGCTGTCATTATTAAAAAAAAAAAATACAGAAATAAATACACAGTATTTTTTCTTTTTATTTGAGTGTACAAATCTATTATTTTAGCTTTTTTTGTATATATTTTTTTTTTTTTTGTAAGTGCTCACTTGTCAAAAATATTTTCTTGAAGCAGTGTGCTTTACCCGAAGGTTAGCAATGAATTCCATAAAGTCTGTTGTGGTTTGACTGTGGCTACAAGCAAGAATTCTTTTTGCTCCTCTTTTCCAGCCTCTGAATTGCACTTCAAGATCAATATCACCCCATCACCCCCCCCCAAAAAAAAGAAAAAATAAAGAGAAATAATATACTTTCGTTTATAAGTAGGTGGGAGGTGATTTACCAAGTGCTAAAAGAAAAGTGAGAGTGAAATTTGATTTTTCTAGAGATAAGTCGATACTAGTTTTTAGCATAAAACTCTAACTTTGGTGTCTGCTTACTAAGGCTGAAAATCTCATATAACAATGGAAAGAAAATAGAAAACAAGAAGGCATAAAAACACCAAAGACCCTACCTTCTCTTTTCTTTCTTTTTCTTACTCTATATTCCTTCCCTCTCCTTTCCTCCTTTTTTACTCTATATTCCCTCTCTTTCTCTCTTTTCCTTCTTTTTGTTACTCTATATTCCCTCTCTCTCCTTTCCTCCTTTTTTACACTATATTCCCTCTCTTTCTCTCTTTTCCTCCTTTTTCTTACTCTATATTCCCTCTCTCTCCTTTCCTCCTTTTTTTTACTCTATATCCCTCCCTCTCATTTCCTCCTTTTTTTACTCTATATTCACTCTCTTTCCCTCTTTTCCTCCTTTTTCTTCTCTATATTCCCTCTCTCCTTTCCTCCTTTTTTACTCTATATCCCCTCTCTCTCCTTTCCTCCTTTTTCTTACACTATATTCCCTCTCTCTCCTTTCCTCCATTTTTACTCTATATTCCCTCTCTTTCTCTCTTTTCCTCCTTTTTCTTACTCTATATTCCCTCTCTCTCCTTTCCTCCTTTTTTTGCTCTATATTCTCTTTCTCTCTTTTCCTCCTTTTTCTTACTCTATATTCCCTCCCTCATCTTTCCTCCTTTTTGTGACTCTATATTCCCTCTCTCTCCTTTTCCTCCTTTTTCTTACTCTATATTCTCTCCCTCTTCTTTCCTCCTTTTTGTAACTCTATATTCCCTCTCTCTGCTTTTCCTCCTTTTTTACTCTATATTCCCTCTCTTTCTCTCTTTTCCTCCTTTTTCTTCTCTATATTCCCTCTCTCTCCTTTCCTCCTTTTTTACTCTATATTCCCTCTCTTTCTCTTTTCCTCCTTTTTCTTCTCTATATTCCCTCTCTCTCCTTTCCTCCTTTTTTTACTCTATATTCCTCTCTTTTCTCTTTTTCCTCCTTTTTCCTTACTCTATATTCCCTCTCTCTCCTTTCCTCCTTTTTTTGCTCTATATTCTCTTTCTCTCTTTTCCTCCTTTTTCTTACTCTATATTCCCTCTCTCTCCTTTCCTCCTTTTTTTGCTCTATATTCTCTTTCTCTCTTTTCCTCCTTTTTCTTACTCTATATTCCCTCTCTCTCCTTTCCTCCTTTTTTACTCTATATTCCCTCTCTTTCTCTCTTTTCCTTCTTTTTGTTACTCTATATTCCCTCTCTTTCACTCTTTTCCTCTTTTTTCTTACTCTATATTCCCTCTCTCGCCTTTCCTCCTTTTTCTTACTCTATATCCCCTCTCTCTCATTTCATCCTTTTTTCTCTATATTCTTTCTCTCTTTTCCTCCTTTTTTCTATATTCCCTCTCTTTTTCCTCCTTTTTCTTACTCTATTCCTCCCTCTTCTTTCCTCCTTTTTTTGCTCTATATTCTCTTTCTCTCTTTTCCTCCTTTTTCTTACTCTATATTCCCTCTCTTTCTCTTTTCCTCCTTTTTCTGACTCTATATTCCCTCTCTCTCCTTTCCTCCTTTTTTTGCTCTATATTCTCTTTCTCTCTTTTCCTCCTTTTTCTTACTCTATATTCCCTCTCTTTCTCTTTTCCTCCTTTTTCTTACTCTATATTCCCTCTCTCTCCTTTCCTCCATTTTCTTACTCTATATCCCTCTCTCTCATTTCCTCCTTTTTTACTCTATATTCCCTCTCTCTCTTTTCCTCCTTTTTTACTCTATATTCCCTCTCTTTCTCTCTTTTCCTCCTTTTTCTTACTCTATATTCCCTCCCTCTTCTTTCCTCTTTTTTTTGCTCTATATTCTCTTTCTCTCTTTTCCTCCTTTTTCTTACTCTATATTCCCTCTTTCTCTTTTCCTCCTTTTTCTTACTCTATATTCCCTCTCTCTCCTTTCCTCCTTTTTTACTCTATATTCCCTTTTCTCTTTTCCTCCTTTTTCTTCTCTATATTCTCTCTCTCTCCTTTCCTCCTTTTTTACTCTATATTCCCTCTCTTTCTCACTTTTCCTCCTTTTTCTTCTCTATATTCCCTCTCTCTCCTTTCCTCCTTTTTTTACTCTATATTCCCTCTTTTTCTTTTTTCCTTTTTCTTCTCTCTATATTCTCTCTCTCCTTTCCTCCTTTTTTAACTCTATATTCCCTCTCTTTCTCTCTTTTCCTTCTTTTTGTTACTCTATATTCCCTCTCTATCCTTTCCTCCTTTTTTTACTCTATATTCCCTCTCTCTCCTTTCCTCCTTTTTTTACTCTATATTCCCTCTCTCTCCTTTCCTCCTTTTTTTACTCTATATTCCTCTCTCTCTCCTTTCCTCCTTTTTCTTACTCTATATTCCCTCTTTCTCCTTTCCTCCTTTTTCTTACTCTATATTCCCTCTTTCTCCTTTCCTCCTTTTTCTTACTCTATATTCCCTCTCTCTCCTTTCCTCCTTTTTCTTACTCTATATTCTCTCCCTCTTCTTTCCTCCTTTTTGTAACTCTATATTCCCTCTCTCTCTGCTTTTCCTCCCTTTTTTACTCTATATTCCCTCTCTTTCTTTTCCTCCTTTTTCTTCTCTATATTCCCCTCTCTCCTTCCTCCTTTTTTTACTCTATATTCCTCTCTTTCTCTCTTTTCCTTCTTTTTTTTACTCTATATTCCCTCTCTTTCCTTTTCCTCCTTTTTCTTCTCTATATTCCCTCTCTCTCCTTTCCTCCTTTTTCTTACTCTATATCCCCTACCTCTCATTTCCTCCTTTTTTACTCTATATTCCCTCTCTCTCTTTAACTCCTTTTTTACTCTATATTCCCTCTCTTTCTCTCTTTTCCTCTTTTTCTTACTCTATATTCCCTCTCCCTTTTTTGCCTCTTTTTTACTCTTTTTTTTGCTCTATATTCTCTTTCTCTCTTTCCTCCTTTTTTTTACTCTATATTCCCTCTTTTTCTTTTCCTCCTTTTTCTGACTCTATATTCCCCTCTCTCTCCTTTCCTCCTTTTTTTTTGCTCTATATTCTCTTTTCCTTTTTTTTCTTACTCTATATTCCCTCTCTTTCTCTTTTTCCTCCTTTTTCTTACTCTATATTCCCTCTCTCTCCTTTCTTCATTTTCTTACTCTATATCCCCTGTCTCTCTTTTCCTCCTTTTTTACTCTATATTCCCTTTCTCTCTTTTCCTCCTTTTCTTACTCTATATTCCCTCCCTCTTCTTTCCTCCTTTTTTTTTGCTCTATATTCTCTCTCTCTTTTTCCTCCTTTTCTCTTGCTCTATTCCCTCTCTTTCTCTTTTCCTCCTTTTTCTTACTCTATATTCCTCTCTTCCTCTTTTTCCCTTTTTCTTCCCTATATTCCCTCTCTCCTTTCCTCCTTTTTGCTCTATATTCTCTTTCTCTCCTTTACTCCTTTTTACTCTATATTCCCTCTCTTTCCTTCTTTTTTTTACTCTATATTCCCTCCCTCTCTCTTTTCCTCCTTTTTTTTACTCTATATTCCTCTTTCTCTTTTCCTCCTTTTCTTCTCTATATTCTCTCTCTCTCTCCTTTCCTCCTTTTTTTACTCTATATTCCCTCTCTTTCTCACTTTTCCTCCTTTTTCTTCTCTATATTCCCTCTCTCTCCTTTCCTCCTTTTTTACTCTATATTCCCTCTCTTTCTCTTTTCCTCTTTTTTCTTCTCTATATTCCCTCTCTCTCCTTTCCTCCTTTTTTAACTCTATATTCCCTCTCTTTCTCTCTTTTCCTTCTTTTTGTTACTCTATATTCCCTCTCTCTCCTTTCCTCCTTTTTTTACTCTATATTCCCTCTCTCTTTTCCTCCTTTTTTTTTTTATCTATATTCTCTCTCTCCTTTCCTCCTTTTTTTTTTTACTCTATTCCCTCTCTCTCCTTTCCTCCTTTTTTAACTCTATATTCCCTCTCTTTCCCTCTTTTCCTCCTTTTTCTTACTCTATATTCCCTCTCTCTCCTTTCCTCCTTTTTTCTTACTCTATATTCCCTCTCTCTCCTTTCCTCCTTTTTCTTACTCTATATTCCCTCTCTCTCCTTTCCTCCTTTTTCTTACTCTATATTCCCTCTCTCTCCTTTCCTCCTTTTTCTTACTCTATATTCCCTCTTTCTCCTTTCCTCCTTTTTCTTACTCTATATTCCCTCTTTCTCCATATTCCCTCTTTCTCCTTTCCTCCTTTTTCTTACTCTATATTCCCTCTCTCCCTTTCCTCCTTTTTCTTACTCTATATTCCCTCTTTCTCCTTTCCTCCTTTTTCTTACTATATATTTTCTCCCTCTTCTTTCCTCCTTTTTGTAACTCTATATTCCCTCTCTCTCTGCTTTTCCTCCCTTTTTTACTCTATATTCCCTCTCTTTCACTCTTTTCCTCTTTTTTCTTACTCTATATTCCCTCTCTCTCCTTTCCTCCTTTTTCTTACTCTATATCCCCTACCTCTCATTTCCTCCTTTTTTATCTTTTTTCCCTCTTTCTCTCTTTCCCTTCTTTTTCTTACTCTATTTTTTCTTTCTCTTTTTTCTTTCTTTTTATTGCTCTATTTCCCTCTCTCCTTTCCTCCTTTTTCTTCTCTATATTCCCTCTCTCTCCTTTCCTCCTTTTTTTTACTCTATATTCCCTCTCTTTCACTCTTTTCCTCTTTTTTCTTACTCTATATTCCCTCTCTCTCCTTTCCTCCTTTTTCTTACTCTATATCCCCTACCTCTCATTTCCTCCTTTTTTACTCTATATTCCCTCTCTCTCTTTTCCTCCTTTTTTACTCTATATTCCCTCTCTTTCTCTCTTTTCTCCTTTTTCTTACTCTATATTCCCTCCCTCTTCTTTCCTCCTTTTTTTGCTCTATATTCTCTTTCTCTCTTTTCCTCCTTTTTCTTACTCTATATTCCCTCTCTTTCTCTTTTCCTCCTTTTTCTGACTCTATATTCCCTCTCTCTCCTTTCCTCCTTTTTTTGCTCTATATTCTCTTTTCCTCCTTTTTCTTACTCTATATTCCCTCTCTTTCTCTTTTCCTCCTTTTTCTCTATATTCCTCTCTCCTTTCCTCCTTTTCTCTATTCCCTGTCTCTCTTTTCCTCCTTTTTCTCTATATTCCCTCTTTCTCTCTTTTCCTCCTTTTTTTACTCTATATTCCCTCCTCTTCTTTCCTCCTTTTTTTCTCTATATTCTCTCTCTCTCTTTCCTCCTTTTTCTTACTCTATATTCCCTCTCTTTCTCTTTTCCTCCTTTTCTTACTCTATCTTCCCTCTCTTTCTCTTTTCCCCTTTTCTTACTCTTCCTCCTCTCTCCCTTTCCTCCTTTTTTTGCTCTATATTCTCTTTCTCCTTTACTCCTTTTTTACTCTATATTCCTCTCTTTTTCCCCTTTTTTTACTCTATATTCCCTCTCTCTCCTTTCCTCCTTTTTTTACTCTATATTCCCTCTTTCTCTTTTCCTCCTTTTTTTTCTCTATATTCTCTCTCTCTCCTTTCCTCCTTTTTTACCTCCTATATTCCCTCTCTTTTCTCACTTTTCACTCCTTTTTTCTCTATATTCCCTCTCTCTCTCTTCCTTTTTTTAACTCTATATCCCCTCTCTTTCTCTCTTTTCCTTCTTTTGTTACTCTATATTCCCCTCTCTCTCCTTTCCTCCCTTTTTTTTTACTCTATATTCCCCTCTCTCTCCTTTCCTCCTTTTTTACTCTTTTCTCTCTCCTTTCTTTTCCTTTTTTACTCTATATTCCCTCTCTCTCCTTTTCCTCCTTTTTTTACTCTATATTCCCTCTCTCTCCTTTCCTCCTTTTTTTATTTTTCCCTCTCTTTCCTCTTTTCCTCCTTTTTCTTACTCTATATTCCTCTCTCTCCTTTTTCCTCCTTTTTCTTACTCTATATTCCCTCTCTCTCCTTTGCTCCTTTTTTTCTCTATATTCCCTCTCTCTCTTTCCTCCTTTTTCTTACTCTATATTCCCTCTCTCTCCTTTCCTCCTTTTTTTACTCTATTTCCTCTTTCTCTTTTCCTCCTTTTCTTCTTCTATATTTTCCTCCCTCTTCTTTCCTCCTTTTGTAACTCTATATTCCCTCTCTCTCTGATTCCTCCCTTTTTTACTCTATTTCCTCTCTTTCTCTCTTTTCCTTCTTTTTGTTACTCTATATTCCCTCTCTTTCCTCTTTTCCTCTTTTTTCTTACTCTATATTCCTCTCTCTCTTTTCCTCCTTTTTTTACTCTATATTCCCCTCTCTCCTTTCCTCTCATTTCCTCCTTTTTTTTTACTCTATATTCCCTCTCTCTCCTTTTCCTCCTTTTTTACTCTATATTCCCTCTCTCTTTTCCTCCTTTTTTTTACTCTATATTCCTCTCTTTTTCTCTTTTCCTCCTTTTCTTACTCTCATTTATTCCCTCCCTCTTCTTTCCTCCCTTTTTTTGCTCTATTATCTCTTTCTCTCTTTTCCTCCTTTTTCTTACTCTATATTCCCTCACTTTCTCTTTTCCTCCTTTTCTGACTCTATATTCCTCTCTCCCGTCCTCCTTTTTTTACTCTATATCCCCTCCTCTCATTTCCTCCTTTTTTTCTCTATATTCCTCTCTCTCTCTTTTTCCTCTTTTTACTCTATATTCTCTTTTTTCTTTCCTTTTTTCTTACTCTATATTCCTCCCTCTTCTTTCCTCCTTTTTTTGCTCTATATTCTCTTTCTCTCTTTTCCTCCTTTTTCTTACTCTATATTCCCTCTCTTTCTCTTTTCCTCCTTTTTCTTACTCTATATTCCCTCTCTCTCCTTTCCTCCTTTTTTGCTCTATATTCTCTTTCTCTTTTACTCCTTTTTTACTCTATATTCCCTCTCTTTCTCTTTTCCTCCTTTTTCTTACTCTATATTCCTCTCTCTCTCCTTTCCTCCTTTTTTTTCTCTATTCTCTCTCTCTCTCTTTTCTCCTTTTTTGCTCTATATTCCCTCTCTTTCTCTTTTTTCTTTCTTTTTTGTTACTCTATATTCCCTCTCTCTCCTTTTCCTCCTTTTTTTTCTCTATATTCCCTCTCTTTCTCTTTTCCTCCTTTTCTTCTTCTATATTCCCTCTCTCTCCTTTCCTCCTTTTTTTACTCTATATTCCCTCTCTTTCTCTTTTCCTCTTTTTCTTCTCTATATTCCTCTCTCTCTTTTCCTCCTTTTTTTAACTCTATATTCCTCTCTTTCTCTCTTTTCCTTCTTTTTTGTTACTCTATCCCTCTCTCTCCTTTCCTCCTTTTTTTACTCTATATTCCCTCTCTCCCTTTCCTCCTTTTTTTTACTCTATATTCCCTCTCTTTTCCTCCTTTCCTCTTTTTCTTACTCTATATTCCCTCTCTCTCTTTCCTCCTTTTTCTTACTCTATATTCCCTCTCTCCCCTTTTCCTCCTTTTCTTACTCTATTCCCTCTTTCTCCTTTCCTCCTTTTTTTACTCTATATTCCCCTCTCTTTCCTTTCCTCCTTTTTCTTTCTCTATATTCCCTTTTTCTCCTTTCCCTTTTTTTCTTCTCTATATTCTCTCCCTCTTCTTTCCTCCTTTTTTATCTATTCCCTCTCTCTCTGCTTTTCCTCCCTTTTTTACTCTATATTCCCTCTTTCTCTTTTCCTCCTTTTTCTTCTCTATATTCCCTCTCTCTCCTTTCCTCCTTTTTTACTCTATATTCCCTCTCTTTCTCTCTTTTCCTTCTTTTTGTTACTCTATATTCCCTCTCTCTCCTTTCCTCCTTTTTCTTCTCTATATTCCCTCTCTCTCCTTTCCTCCTTTTTTTTACTCTATATTCCCTCTCTTTCACTCTTTTCCTCTTTTTTCTTACTCTATATTCCCTCTCTCTCCTTTCCTCCTTTTTCTTACTCTATATCCCCTACCTCTCATTTCCTCCTTTTTTACTCTATATTTCCTCTCTCTCTTTTCCTCCTTTTTCTTACTCTATATTCCCTCCCTCTTCTTTCCTCCTCTTTGTAACTCTATATTCCCTCTCTTTTCCTCCTTTTTCTTACTCTATATTCCCTCTCTCTCCTTTTTCTTACTCTATATTCCCTCTCTCTCCTTTTTCTTACTCTATATTCCCTCTCTGTCCTTTTTCTTACTCTATATTCTCTCCCTCTTTTTTCCTCCTTTTTGTAACTCTATATTCCCTCTCTCTCCTTTCCTCCTTTTGTTACTCTATAGTTCCCTCTCTCCTTTCCTCCTTTTTCTTACTCTATTCCCTCTCTCTCTTTTCCTCCTTTTTTACTTAAAGAATCTCTCTTTCTCTTTTTCCTCCTTTTTTCTTCTCTATTCCCTCCTCTTCTTTCCTCCTCTTTGTAACTCTATATTCCCTCTCTCTCCTTTTCCTCCTTTTTCTTACTCTATATTCTCTCCCTCTTCTTTCCTCCTCTTTGTAACTCTATATTCCCTCTCTCTCCTTTTCCTCCTTTTTCTTACTCTATATTCTCTCCCTCTTCTTTCCTCCTTTTTGTAACTCTATATTCCCTCTCTCTCCTTTCCTCCTTTTTCTTACTCTATATTCCCTCTCTTTCTCTCTTTTCCTCCTTTTTCTTAATCTATATTCCCTATCTCTCTCCCTCCTTTTTACCCTATATTCCCTCTCTCCCCTTTCCTTCTTTTTTCCTCTTTCTCCCCTTTTAATTCTTTTTTCTTAGCCTCTATCTCTCCCCTTTATTCCTTTTCTTCTTTTTTTACTTCTGCATTCATTCTCTCTTTTCTCTTTTCTCTCTTTTAACTTCCACTCCCTATATTCACTTTAACATTCCTTCTTCTCCATTTTCTCCTTCTCGCCATCCTTCTGTATTTACTTTTTCTATTCCAACTAACTTACACTGTTTTCCTCTCTACATTCATTTTCACCCTCTCTACATTTCCTTTTCCATGCTTTCTTCACTTCCCTCTCTTTACTTTACCTTTCACTCTACTTCCTTTTTATTATCTTTCACTCTTACTCTCTCTTTTATTGTCTTTGCATCAATCTGTTTCATTTACTGATTTTTTTCTATTCTTCTGTGGCAATCATTTACTCTCTTGCCCTCTTTATTGCAATGTTTTTTCACACCCTCCCTTTCAACCTCTTTTTCATTTATTCTCTTTTTCACTGCCTCCCGCTACTATTTTTATCATCCCCTCTTTTTTAGTCTTTCCTCCTACTCTCTTTCACGTTTTCCTAACTCTCATTAGTTTTATTCTTTCAAATTTTCTTTTTTTTTCCTTTTCATTCTAAAGTTTTCATTCTTTCTCTTTCAGACTATTAATTTCTCCCTCTTTCTGTTCCACTCTCTCTTTTCTTTTCTATCTTTCAACTTCATCTCTTTTGCATTATCTTCTCTCTCTATCAGTTATTTTATTTCTATTCCCATCATTCTGTTTGTATTATTCCCCAACCCCATACCTCTTTTGTCTTACTTACTATTTTTATTTTTCTTTCTTTCTAAACTAGTCTAAACCTTTTATCCTTTACTTTTGCCCTTTAACCTCTTTCTTTCTCTACTTAATAGATATATTTGGCACATATTCTCAGGGTGATGTTCAAGAAGCTGACTCTCCCTGACTATTCACTTGTCTAATATTTGATTCTTGCCAGCTGTCCCATTATTATGGCATTGTATTAGACCAAGCAAAACTTATTAAATATTAAGGACACTTTCCATAAAGTCCTGGCTAGAAGTCTTATCTCACAGATTACTAATGTAGTATGATTGATCTTTACTGGGTACCTCAATATTATGGCTCTGTGCCAAGCTAAGTTTATTAAATATCTAAGCTGCCTACTACAGAGTGATTGATAGCAAACTAGTTTTGCAAGCCATTGCTAATGTAATGAGTTCAATCCTTGCTGCAGTGCATCCAATTATCATCTTATGTTTATGTTTGGAAAATATTTGTGCAAACATTCTGTTTTTATTTGTTCAGCTATTTGTGTTTTTAGTTTTTAGTTCTATCACTCTCTCTTTTATGACCTTAACTTATTTATAAGGCAAAACTCTTTCTAGCTTATGGCCATATTATATTGAAACATTGGTTCTTGTCTGATCACCAGTTTAGAGCAATGTCAAGCCTAGTCAGTACCTAGATGGGTAACTGCTTGGGAATATGACTTGCTATATGCTTGGATGTGTAGGTGGTGTTAAAAATGGCTCAGGATGAAAAATTCACAGAGCTGAGTTTGAATTCCAGTCAGTTTTGTTACATTCATTTACACGCAAATAAACTTGGGAAAGGAATTAACCTACCTCTTCTCTCCCAAATATAGGTTAAATAGTAATACTTTTATCTGAAAATTATTATCACCAGAGATTGTGAATACAATATTCAGTCAGAAAAAATTTCCAAAATCTGTTTCAAATATGTTTAAATAACTAGCAAAAAGGTTGTTAAACTGTAAAAAATCCAAATCAATAAATCAAACAAAATTCTTTCTCTTTTAATCTACTGACTTTATTCTAGACTATCTTTTTTCTTTTCCTTTTTTTTAAATTCTTCCCTTTCTTCATTTTTGTCCTGTTCCATCCCAAACTATTTCTTGACACTGCCTCCTTCACCAAGAGTTGCCTTAATAATTATAATATGTAAATAGATTTATTGCTCACCAGGAGACTGCACAAGATGTTAGCTTCCTGTAGACAGGTTTTTGTCTTACTCAGTGAATCTTCAACTGCGGAATTCTTATGCCTACAAACAAGTGATGTTTAATAAAAGAAAAAGAAAAAACATTATGATTGATTCAGGCAGTATTTTCCGTATCAAGTTTGACAGATATCAATGCATATTGAAGCTTATTAAATCTATCTTGCCAAAAGCATTTCTTTTTGAATGTATAGGAGCATGCTGAAAAGTTCTAAGCCTGCCCAAAAATCCCTTTAAAAAAGATTTGATATGTGGTCATTTGGTCAGATTTTGGAAAGTTGTTTGGGCTAAGAACTTTTCTGCATCCACCTGTAAATAAAAATTGGCTGACTTGTTTTTACTATGTCTAATATCATAAACATTCTATTTCCAAGGCTCTTGGTAACAAATAATAATAATTTTATTTCTGTCACTGTTACTATAGCAGCAAAAATGGCACATCAGAGTGCAATTTTTGTTAGTGCAATACTATTAAAATACTTTAACGTGAAAAGTATTTCAATTTCTCATTGTATCTAGATGGGTGACCAATTCAGAATACCAGGTGCTATAAGTTTGTATGAGCAGGGATGTAATGGATACTGGCTCAAAATTAGAAATCAGAGAGCCAAGTTCCAATTCCAGTTGGGTTTGTTATATTCACTTATGTGCAAATACTTTTAGGAAAGGTATGAATTTACCTCTTCTCCCTTGGATATGGGTTAATTAGTAGAATTTGTATGCTATCATGATTCAATTCAATTTTTCAAAAAGTAGATTTTTATAACAGATCACCTTTTCTGGCTAAGATAATACTTAAAGAAAATAATATTAAAATAGGTACCGGTTAAACAAAACAAAAACATATGAATCACCCCTAAGCAAGGTTGGATTTTCAAACGAACTGCAATATAAAAAGGAAACCAATACAAGCAAAAACAAAAGAAAAGGAGATATAGTTTGGTTAAATCCACTCTATAACAATACAATAAAAATGGAAAAATTATAAAAAGGGTACCTCCATACAGCCTTAACAGCAAAAACTGTAAACTATGCTTAGAGGGAAAGTTACAAATAATTAGTTTTAGAAACCAAAACAAATTACTAAATAAGAAAAATAAAATGTGTTAGTGAAGACATATAAACAAGTATTTACTTTGCCATTTGAGCATCAATTTAAAAAAATTATACACACACACACACACACACACACACACACACACACATGAGTACATACATACCCTCCTGCACACAAAGTGAAAAATAATCAATCTCATACCAATAACTCGCTATAAATCAATTTTTAACTTAATATAAAAATAACAAAAATAAGAAAATCTGCAGTCCATTGCCAAAACCCCCTGATGAGTGGATGGAATGATTGCAAAATGGTTCATCTACAAAACTGTAAAGTCAAAGTGCTGAATATAACATCAGTCAACTCGGAGACAAATTGTATTTGTATTAATCATACATATATATATATATATAGAGAGAGAGAGAAAAACTTTAGCAAAAACTATGACAAAGTAGAAAAAGTTTTTATGATGCATTGTCCTCTAGGAGTTGATAGGATTAAAGTGATCCTTTTTCTGATATAACTACATAGGAACACGAAGGAGAGATATTGAGAATTTAACTTCTTTTTTTTTTTTTTAAATATGTATTTTGTGCATAAAGTCTAGCTTGATTTCATTTAGTTTCTTTTTTTTTTTGTTCATGTTTCCATCACTTTTGTTATTAAATATCCCACATTGTGATAATAGACGATCTGCCAAGAAAGGTGAAGTCTTCTAAGAACCTGGATGTAAATTTACTGTGAATGATATAGCAATTAAAGCACTTTCTATACATTTTTTCTTAGTAAATTGCTTTCTCTTTTAATTAGAGTAGTATTTTTTAAAATTAGATTTAGAGACAAACTCATTATGGTGGGCAACTAATACCTTGAGTGTGTTGTTTTGTAAAAGATCTCTTTTGTGTTCATATAATCTTTTATTTAAATTCCCTGAAGTTTCAACTGTGTATTAATTGTGGCAATTATTACAGGATAAAACAAGTCCTTTTTCCACTTTGTCATAGTTTTCTCTAAAGTATATATAACAAGTTTCAAAATAGGGATCATAATTTAATATTTAACGATTAAAATCAAATAAAATAAATATAATCTAAGGCACCTTTCAACTGACACTTCTTCAGAGCCCAGACAAAACCCCACCTGAATATCTTAGAAGCTGTTATAATTAAGACACAGTGTCTGACTCAGTGTAGACAGAAGAAGGTCAAACACAAATTAGAACTGTTTGGAGAGTCATTGGCTCAATGTGGATGTCAATAATAACAATAATAATTTTTTTTATCCCTTCTGGTTTTCTCTCCAGTTTTAAGAAAAAAAGCATCCCTTCAGTCGTATTTTAATACTGACGACTCAATTCTGACAAAGTGACAGTTGAAAGGCACCTTAGTTTATATTATTTTATTTGATTTAAAAGTTTTATTTTTGTGTGGTACTAAAAATTTATTTGCATATATATATATATATATATATATATATAATAAGAAAGAACAGTAATATTTACAATCTGGCGTTCTTAGTATTACTTTTATTTTTAAAAAAAAACAGTGCACAATGCAAAAACAGTAGAGCATAATATTATTATCATTTTCTATTTTAAGAATATGGCCCCATCACTACACAGGAATTATCATGTTTCAAAACAGATTCTAATATATTTATTTGTAATTCTAATATATTTATTTGTAAAAAATAATGTATAGTCTATCTGTTATTAGAAGTAGGAAAGTACTTTAAATTTGTAGGAATAAATTTTAAATATTAAAAATACAACTTGCTCATATTCAGACGACCCTTTTAAGAAATTTTTGTGTATAAAATTATAAATTAAGCGGCCAAATAAAAATGCCAAAAACTTTTTATCATTTAAAAACCCAGATGACATGTGAAAAACGGATGTCATTGTGTGTGAGTAGGCACACCTACCCCACCTTAACTTAACCTGATTTTGAAACTAAGTTATATTTGATACAGAAGCTGTCTAGGGAAATTAAAACTCAAACACCTCTTAGCAAAATGATTGAATTTTTCCGTAACCATAACAGTTTAAAATATTAAGATTGTTTGTGCTTATAAGTGAAGTAAACTTCTAAATAGGTTATTCCAAAAATCACTTGAGAATGGAACAGAGCTATGGATTTTAAATTTAATTTTATAATTTAATTTAAAAATTTTAACATGGTAATTCCTGTGTAGCGATAGGGCCATATTTTTAAAATAGAAAATAATTATAATATATATATATTTACCCGTATATATATAAATAGCCGAGAAAAATAACAGCACTCATGGCCTGATGATTGCATCTAGCATGAAACAGACTGTTGCCTCTAAGTGTTGACTTCTATGTTCACTTTTATATTTACATATGTTCTATCTCTGATATTGAGCACTTTATCCCATAAATATAGCACATCTTAAGACTATATTTCTTCATGTATATATATATATATAATGCATGTTTCATTAAATAATATAGACAAGTTTTGTCTATTTATTTTAAGTAAGTTCCTTTCATATTGTCTGATAAGCTTAATCATATTATTGTTGAAAGATGAAAGGAAAACACCATATTGATACATATTTAAATCCAATCTAAGTTTTCGGCTTACACAAGCCATTATCAAAGATGACAATTTCAATAAATCAAACAACAACGGATGAAACAACAATGATAGTCCGCCCTTGCTGCATGAAAGTAACGACAAACTTGTATATACGAGACATGGACGCAAAAATCGTGTCGCAGCTTGTGATGTCACACACAACCACGTGAGAGTGAAAAACGAAAAGTATTAAGTATGGGAAGCCATTGGTATAAACCAATGGCTTCTGTTATAAATTATAGGCATTTAAGGATATTTGTGGGGATTTCATAGTTTATTTTGTTCAGGTTAGGTTTCAACTGTTTTACGTATAAAGATTCAAGAATTTTTAATTTTTGTTTATTATTTTCATGTTTAAGTATAGTTGTGTTGTCAACAAGGATTTTCCGGAATTGAGTACGCGACCAGGCATGTTGTTTTAAATGTCCAAAAATGTTAGTTATCATTCAAATATAGAGTCATGCACTGTGAAAGAGATTTTGTGGTGTGACCAACATAAATAGACAAAACTTGTCTATATTATTTAATGAAACATGCATTAATGAAAAATTACTGCCTAAATATACACAATATATACATACACACACACACACACACACACACACACACACATACATATATATATATATATATATATTGAGAGAAAATAAGTGGGTGTTAAAATTTCTGCAGTACATTTAAAGTGTGTGAGCAAATTTAGCAAATATCAATAATTCAGAAAGGTGAATATTTTGGGACTTAAATTGTAATTTTGGCCTCTGCAAAGTTGTTCCTCTTCATCTGAATTCTTTGCTTTACTCTGATTAACTTATTCTTGAAAGGAATAGAAAATGCTATTATTACATTCAAAGCAGCAAATGCTGTTCACAAAGCCATAAATGTTTAGCACTTTGAAGTGAGATTTAATGATTTAACCACTGAATTCAGCAATTTTTGACCTCAAATTTGATTCACTACTCAATCTAGATGTTGTGTATTGATGATCAGAGAGAAATATATTTCTCCCGGTCAGGAATATGTATTATATACAAACACACATTTATTGTGCTTGATAAGAAAAGATTTCTATGTCAGTTGTCCAGTGGAAGGTATAATTTTAAGATGTATGAAATATTCATTCGTATTTAAAATCTTAGTAGCAAATGCCAAGAACTTTAACTGGATTTTTATCTATCTACAACATAGAGATAAATTTATGGTCAGGTCTTGGAGATAGTAATTTAGTCTTTATGTTATGTTGAATCAATTGCTAGGTCTGCTGCTAGAAAAGTGGGTTCACTGTGTCGTACTAGAAAATTTTTCATGCAAGAATCTATCTTATATTTTTATAAGTCTACCATTCATCCAGGCATTGAATATTATTGCCACATCTGGTCTAGTGCTTCTGTTATTTATCTTGAGGTTCTTGATAAAATACAAAGAAGAATCTGCTACGTTATTAATCTTTACCCAGCATCTCCACTTCAGTCACTTTCCCACCGTTATAATGTAGCTTCTCTGTGCCTTTTCAATAAATATTTTCATGGTAATTATTCTGATGAGCTTTCCTTTTTGGCATTAAGACTTTATGAATTTAAGCGCAGTACTAGATTGGTAGTTAGGTCACATCCTTTTACAGTTAAAATTGCTAAATGTAATCATAAGCTCTATGCTAACAGTTTCTTCTCATGCACTTCTCACTTGTGAAACTCTTTTCCAGTTTCTTGCTTTCCAGTCAACTGTGAGCATTTTTAAATTAAAAAACTTCCTTTCAAAGATGCTATATAACATAATCTAGGATCTAACACCTAAACGTTTCAGTTAACCTGATGAATATTTATGGGCATTCTTAAATTTAAAAAGTTTGAGTAACTGTCAAATATATACATGTTAGAAAATAAAATCATTACATTTGCCTTGTTAAAGTCCATCAGATGACAAGATGCATAAAACTAAGTATAGTTTTCCTCTTGTCTTTTCATTCATATATATATATAATATATATATATATATATATATATATATATATATATATATATATATATATAAATAATGATGCTAGTTATTAATACTTGTCTGGTACTACAGCCATGTATTTAGAGATTCTTGACAAAATCTAAAGAAGAATCTGCAATGTTATTGGTCCTGACTTGTCATCTCGGTTTCCTATCACTGTAATGTAGCTTTTCTGTAAATATTTTCATGATAATTGTTCTGATGAGCTCTCCTCTTTGGTACCTCAACTTTACAAATCTAAATTCAGTACTAGATTGGCAGCTAGGTCTCATCAATTTACAGTTGAAGTTGCTAGATGTAACCCTAAGTTCTATGTTAAGAGTTTCTTCTCATGCACTTCTCACTTGTGAAACTCTTTTCCAGGTTCTTGCTTTCTAGTCAACTTTGAGCTTCAAAATTTAAATGCAATATCAATCATCATCTTGTCTTCTCAGTTTCTGGGAAAGTGATCAAAGCCAAGATGCCAGGCTAGGACTGATAACATTGCAGATTCTTCTTTGGATTTTATCAAGAATATTTAAATACACAACAGTAGCACCAGACCATAATGAACAGTTGATTATTTACACTGCTGTGGAAGGGAGAACATTCTGTCAGTAATTGACCCCTCTGGCCATGCTCACTTTACAAAAGTTAGATCAGACCAAAAGTGACAATATGGACTGGAGCTGCCCAATCCTCACTGTCCAGCCTTGACAGATTTCAGAAGTGTTTATGTGGCCTTGTGGGTGATGAATTATTTTCTGCCCTACAGCCTTTTCCCTACAGAAAAGCATTACATGCTTATTATTACTCTATTACTATTTCCACCTGTTTAGATCTTTGTAAGTAAGACCTACAATCTCACTACAACAGTGTCAAATCATCAAATTAAACAGTTTATGGAACCATAATTCTTTGTATCAACTTATGAATTACTATGACCTAGAAGAAAAAAATGAACAGTAACTTTGATGCCAAGATTGGGAGCTTTTTATGACTAAGAATATAATACACTTGAGGAGGCTGAAGAACCCAGCAACACACTGATAAAAGCAGCAAAAATAAGGATATTAACATGAAGAACTCATGAAATAATGATAGTGACTCATCTCAGAAAATCAGAAAACATTTATGTAAAAAAAAAAAAAAATATAAAAAAATTTAGATGTTCACATTAATCAATAGCCTAAAAGAATCCAAAACAAAATAAATAAACTGAAACAAATCTTTAAAAAAGTTCAGATCGAAGGTACAAAGAATTTTTTTTTAACTCGGTTACTATTGTATAGGAGTTAATGTGCCATAAAAACATACCAATCCATTAATTGATTGGACAATTTGCAAGCCAGAAATAAGATTCAATATTTCATTTTCTTCTTCCTAACAGATACTTGGCTCCTTTCCCCCTCCCCCTGAACTTCTCCTTTATAAATACTCATGAGTATTGAATCGTTATTAATTATGAGTATTCAATACTCATGAGTATTGAATCATTGACCTTCTTGGGTTCCTCTTCTGCAATTACTTAACTCAAAAATAGTGACATCAGCCTTGAGACTGGATAAGATTAAGTATTGATCTATGTCAAGAAAGGAAAAGAGAAATGATTTTAAATGGATTTGGATCAACACAAAGTGACTTGAGTTGTGTCACTATCAGTAAGAAAGCCAATAAGGGGGAAAAAAACAGTAATGTTCTTTTTTTCTTCTATAAACAAATGTGTGTGAATCTCTAGCTAAACTGGCTTACAGCCATATCATGGCGAAACAACAGTTCTTGTACAACCACCAAAGTTGAGCAACACTGAGCCTGAACATTAACTAAATGGCTTGGATATGTGGGTGGTGTAATGAATTCGTAGCCAAAGAGCTGGGTTAATTATATTCACTTACATGCAAATACTCCCGGAAAAGGTATGAATCTAGCTCTTCTCCCTTCAGCTATGGGTTAATTTGTTAGTCTTGTATCAGTAAATCATTATCACAAAAATATATTCTTTGAGTCTAGAAATATTTTCTGGCTTTAAATAACCTGCAAAAGGTTGATAAGCCATAAAAAGCAAATTAATCAATCGCTAGCTAAACTACTTAACATGATGCCGATTTTATTTAAAAAATGAATACTCTTCTTGAATCAGTATATATATATATATATATATATATATATATATATATATATATACCTAAAAACAATCCATATACTGCATATAAAATTTATTAAGTGTCTCAATTTTCCTTTCCTCTAATTTTATATATATATATATATATATATATATATATATAAAATATAAAATGCTCAAACATAATATTCCATGGTTATAATTTATTACATTGAATTGTAATCACGGTCCAATTCATCAGACCTACAAATTCAAGATGGATTAGATCATGATTATGATTCCAATGTAATAAATTATAACCATGGAATATTAGTGTTTGAGCCTTTTATATCCTTACTCTGTCCTGGACATTGAGTTCTACCTGGATTCTATCCTCTTCAGGATATATATATATATATATATATATATATATATATATATATATAGGCTGTTGACTTGGTAAATGAGTATGACCATTGCTAACAAGTTTTCTATCTACTCTGGTTTAAGAATTCAGAGTTTTCCTTCTAGACCGGTTGCCAACCAAGACTGAACAATTCAGCTCACTCTACTATTCAACTCATAGCTGGGAGAAAAAGAGATGAATTCATACCTTTTTCAAGGTATTTGTAGGAAAGTGAATATAACGAATGACTGGAATTGAAACTCTGCCCTGCCAATTTCTCATTCCAAGTCACTAATGATTACACCACCTGGACACACATGCACAATACACACACACACACACACACACACACACACACATAACTAAAATTGAGGACAAGAAATAAATAAAATAAAATAAAAATGAACTTTGGTAAATTTACCAATTATATAAAACTAATTTGGAAATTTTAAAATGTTCATGAAAAGAGGATAAACAGAACTTGTCGATATTATTCAGCATAACATGTTTGAAAGAAATCTTGCTAAATACACCTTATTTGAAATATATATACCCAAGTATAGGATTGGTGTATACAGAATAAATTCCAATAACCAAAAAATACTATTCTTAAGAGTGCTCAATACAGAGTAGAGCAAATATAATTTATTTAAAAATTATAACATAAATATGTTATAAAATCACTACAAAAATAGCCAAAGTAGCAGAATCATCCAACTTTTTTTTTGCTGTGTATTATCACATTGCTGAGACAGAATCCGTGGCACCAAAAACTATGAATTGAGGAAGACCAAGACCTGCTCGTATGCCTGACCATGAAGAACACATCCTACAGGTTGTCGGAGATGATCCAGGTATCAGCACATTTCAAGTGGTTTAGTATATCACACCCTAACATTATTATTTCCCTTCAACTCAACTCACCAAGTTTGGTTCACCACTGATAAAGATGTTGGTTCGATCCAGTGACTCAACCCAAAAAGTTGTGAGTTCAATAACAGGCCACTGAAGTGATGGTGCCGTTATGCCTCTGTTCATCTTCCCACAGGGCCTCAGACTCAACAGAGGCCTACAATTGTCTTGAGGAAGTAATACTGCCCTGGGTCAAGAGGATGGCTACTGGAAGACCCTATGTCTGACAACAGGACTCTCCACCATGCCACACAAGCAGGAGAACCAAGTCATGGCTGTGACCACATCACCCCTTACATGTGGCCACCTAACATCCCAAATTGTAATCCCTTTGATCATCATATGTGGGATACAGTTGAGGGAAAGACCAAAAAAACTCCTAGTAATACCAAAGATGAACTGAAGGCAAGGATTATGGCAGCATTCACCAACTTAAACAAGTAAAAAAACACACACACACACATATATATATATATATATATATATATATATATATATAGTGTGTGTGTTTTCAAGATGTGTTTTTATGAAACTTACATTGTCTACTGTAAACATATGATGTCTGATCAAAACTATCAGGACTAGTGCTAGGGTAATGGAGCTAAAGTATTCAGTGTGATGCTGCTTAGCAGTTTATCATTTGAACTCCGTGGCACATGCACACTAAATTACAACATTCTCACTCCTTTCTATTGTTTTTAGCAGGGCTTGGAAGCAAAGTGTGTGAAGTGTGGTCATCTCACCACACTACAGATGTCCCATTAGTAACCATGGCTTGGGCAGCAGTTTTTCACCAAGAGGAACATTCTCCAGATTCAACAAACACCATATTTCCCCAGATCTTGTGACTTTTTCCTCTTCAGAAATCAAATCCCACTTGAAAGGGGCAAGATTTCTCTCTCATACATTCATATCTGCTCAATGCGTATCCAAATGTAAACAAATGATGTCACACGTTATGAAAACCATGGAGAATTGTAGTTTAAAAACAGTAAAATTGACCTTGCTAACTAAAACACTTCTCTGTGGCTCAATTGGTAAAAGCACATCAGGCTATATGATGGTTTCGTATAAGATACAGGTTCGATTCCTGTCGGAGGATGCATATTTTCAATGAAAATTTCTTGAACATTCAGGCCGGTAAATGTTGATGATACTGTTTATTATAAACAGAGAATTTACTTAAATATTTGTATCTATAAAAAGAACATATAAACATAAAAATGTATTAAGATATATACACACACATTTTCAAAATGTACTTATAAATCTTTATAACTTGTATTGCATTGCTTGCTGTTGACGTATATATACATTTTCAAGACACTTTGAAATGTTTGTCCTTAGTGTTTGATAAACCAATTAGACATATAGTGGCATGCAATATGATATTTTCTTGTGTCTTATATATTGTTTTTTTTGGGGGGGGTGTTATTTAACTTTGTCTGCACTACAGAGTATCTTATCAAAACCAAAATGGCAGTAGCAATGAGAAATTGCCATCACTGTCTTTATTTCCAGTAAATATCCCTTTTTTTTTTTGTTTAGAACAGGCCAACATATCCAGGAAACAGTGCTATAACAATACCATAGTCAAAGTGTTAAAAATTAAATTAAAAATGAATTGTTGGTAAGAAAAACAACTTTTTCTTTTTTTTTTTTTTTCCTAATTTCAGTCTGAATCTACAACCAAACTTGCCAATATATGGCGATTTTTATACAAAAATACCTTACCAAAGAAAGTTATAGCGTCCCTACTCATT
This sequence comes from Acanthosepion pharaonis, assembly GCA_903632075.3. NCBI lineage: Eukaryota > Metazoa > Mollusca > Cephalopoda > Sepiida > Sepiidae > Acanthosepion > Acanthosepion pharaonis. The sequence goes on along the minus strand of CAHIKZ030001085.1, from coordinate 20,210 downwards.
GCCCCAGCAAATGAAATCTTATTTCACCAGATGATAACTGCCTGTTTAAAAGGGACTGTGGAGGTTTTAAGCAGGCAGTATGAAAAATCATTTCAGACAATAGAGGCTTCTCCCAGATCAATCTTAACATCGGTGAGGTAGCATACCATTGCTAGCTGAAAACATCATCGGTGAATTTTGTGAAAAACAGAAGCTTGCGTCTAATGCTTATGTATCAATGTGAGTAATCTTTTTACTTTCTTTTTTCTCTCATTTATTTATGGAATATGCAGATAAGGAAAAATCTGAGAGAAAATTGACTTCCCAAAAGCTGCTTCTCTCAGTAAAATTTAGAGAAAAATGTTAAAATGGTTGTTTGTGTAAAATATCAGTAAATCATAGATTTGTTCAATAAGTTTGGCAAACATTTGTATCTGTGGTTGGTCTACATGATAAATATATCAAGAATAGTCGAGCATTGTGTACTGAAGTATGATTATTTGTACAGTTTAACTCTCCAATATTTTCTATATTCTCAGTACCATTCATTCTATGATTGAGCTGAATGATAAATATATTATGGATAGAGTCAAGTATTACGTAAGGAAGGAAACAAAAGTCCTATGTTAATTTGTACAGTTTAACTCCTCATATCTGTCAAAAGAAATTCTAACACTATTGTATCATTTCTATGCTAAGGGTAAGAAGGAAGTCAAAGCAGTTTCATTATGCAAAATTTTGTTTAACAAGAAGTGCTCAAAAGTAGAATCCTTAAGTCAACAATTTAGTGTATCCTATTGCCTGGAAAGCAAGAAGCTGGAAGAGCATACCACAAGTGCAAACTGCAGAAGTAGTCTCTAAGGTAGTTTGTGGCTATATTCAGTAACATCCTAGGCAAATCCTGCAATAGTACTAGAAACGTGTGTTGACAGTTGCCTTTCCATTAGACTATGTCTACAACATGGGGAGAGACCAAGACCTACTATCTTCCATATGTACCTACCCAGGCTTTGTTCATTGGAGGAAGCAGCAGTCTAGATGCTGAAATTGAAATATGATCAAGTGCACAACTTCATCATATTTCAAGACAGATGGATGCCTAATTTAAATCAATGGTCATAACAATTATTTCATTTTTTTTTATATTAAAACCTAATATAGGGATAAAAGCGCTTAATTCTCTTAATATATTGTACATTCTACTTGGTGTCTCATGACACATATGGATTCTTGTTGAGGTTTCTGGATCAAATTGCTTCATGGGTGAGATGATTTGTCACACATCCAACTTCTAAAGAAGGGTTGGTTTTCTGTCAGGGTTTTTCTTCTGCTAGATAAGAAATGTCAGTTTAGATGCTGTAATTCAAATATCATCCAGAGCATGACTCCATCATCTTTCAAAACTGATGGATGCCTAATTTAAATGAACAAAATGCTAAGATGAAATAAAGGTGACAATCAAGTAAGACAAAATAGTGAAAAGCTAAAGTGGTTAATCAAATCAGTGTTTCAAATAAAATAGGTGATTAATTTTTCCATTGGACTGGTTTTATAGACAGTCAAGAGGCTTCTAGAATAAATTTTATAAATAAAAAAGGAACATGTTTTGATGGAACATAAATTTAAATCAGTTGAATATGAAAACAGCTAATTTGAAATCAACAAAGGATATGTAATTTGACGTGTTTCAAAGTAATATCATTAATTGTTACTTTTCATTAGTTCTTTTTTATCTTTTTAATCAGTCCTACTAAAACTTACATTTTTTGCTTATTAATTTAGTAGTAATTCCTTCAAGTTGATTGAGAGTCTTTGATGAACTATTTTATTAGTCTGCATTTTATTAGTAGTCTTTACTAATTTCTTCATCTTTTTTTTATTGCTTTTTATCATAACATTTATTTAACACTTCTTGGTTTTGAATGTTTTTTTATCTTGATTTTTCATCATCTGTCTTCTTAATTCCTGTTTGTTCATTGTTATCTCTTTTTAATAATGTTTTTCTTCTCATATTCTTTCACACTCAGTAACCACTTGCATCTTAGTGGCTTGGGGTGAAATGGTTAAAAAAAAAAAAAAATAATATAGCCTGTCTTCTTCAGATGTTAAATAAGTAACCACAATCCATGAAAATTTCATAGTTTTCCTATTTGTGTTTTCTGATTAATCATGCCTTAATTTAATGATAGACAAAGCTACTTGTGAGTTCTACAATGATAAAATATTCATGTAAATTCCCTGATTGCAGTGTCAAATATTTGAGGTTAACAACTTTAACAAAATATTGCATAACAATTATAAATATGAATGGAGAATATCATTTAAAGAAGATGGTATAAATGAAAAGGTTCAAAATTGACAATGTTTTCTATTTCACTAAAGCAGACATTAAACACATGAGAGCATTATTACCTCTTATTTTTTTAATTATTATTATGTATGCTTTCTTTTTCTCACTAAAACCAAACATTGTCTCTGATATATTTTTCTTGCCTTTCCTCACAATCAAAATGGAATGGTCTATTATTATTCTGAGGGTGTAATCATCATCATTCCCTCAACTGCTTCAATCGTCAGACTTTTATTCTTCTTCCTTATTATCTTTTCAGTGGGATTTCAGATAGCTGGGAAGTGTCCATCTCCTCTCCAAGCTCTTGACAAACAGCCAAATGCCACTGAATATGGTGTGAACTGCCCTCGATTCATACACTAGGCCTTCAGGTTTTGAATTCAGAGTTTTCCTTCTCCTAGACTGGTTACCACCCAAGGCTATAGGACCTAGTCTGTCCTGCTATTAACCAATAGCTGAGGGGAGAAGAAATGGATTCATACCTTTTTTCAAAGGTATTAGCACATAAGTGAATATAATGAATTCAGCTAGAATTTGAACTCTGATTCCTCAGTTTGAACCACTATCCATTACACCATCATGGCTCCCCAGCATGTAATACTCATGTTAAATAAAAGAGCAACAAGCAGAATTGTTTTGATATTTTTAGATAGTATTTTTATTTACTCCTATTTTATACTTTGTTTTGACTCTTTACTTCCTATTATTTCCAACTAGCAATAGAGCCCGGTGTTGCCCGGGGATGTAACAGTAAGAGATAGATCAACCATCATAAAGACTGAAAAATAAAATTGACAAAGATTATTGTTTAAGGTTGACAGACACGCATGTCTTCATTAGTTTTTTTTTTTTTTTTTTTTTTTTGAATTGGTCAAACCCAGACTCAAACAAACAATTGTCTTGTAAATGGAATTTTTAAAGCATTCTGAATGTAAAAAAAAAAAAAAACTATGCAAGACAATAAGAAACACTACCTGCTAAAAAATGTGAAGTTTTGTTGAAATCGGTTGAAAAATGTAGGAAATCCGATCCAATATATAAACGTACAGACACACACACACACACAACCTGGGTTTTATAATAAGTATGATCTCAGGAATATTTTTGACAAAGTGGGCAATCACCAGTTTTTCAGCATGTGAAACAGCATTGACTTGAAAGAAGATACTCTTTAGTTTAATGCTTTTTGATTTTGAACTTTACCAAACAAAAGGCATCTTGTCCAAGAACTTGGGATGAGTCTCTCTAGTTATCATGATACTATGGTCATCTCTGAAAGGACCTGCAATTTTACAAATTGCAGGTCTGCAATACTAGCCCAAAATATGACTTAGCTTCTCCCATGTTGTCTTCTAAGTCGTGCTGGTTGACAATTCCCACTTGTAACCCAGCCATTAGGCCTATCAAATATAAATTTACACTCCTGACTAAAAATTACTTTTGCGAAATCAGTTTTCATGTAGTGCCAAGACACTTTTTTTTAACTGAGTTCACCCCAAGCAAGGTAGTAAATTCTGAATGGATCAGCTTAAAAGAATTGCTTGTAATTTAACAGCTGAAGAAGAATGGATCATCTTTAAAGTCTGATAAAAAAAATGCAGAAAGTTGACAAAACTAGTGTGTAATCAATAAGCTATTTTCTTTCAGAATTTGAAATTGGTTTAAAAACCATTTGCTTGTAAATTAACAGCCCAAGGACACTGGCTAAAAATGTCCATTGAAGCAACCAAATTTTGAAGCAGCATATAAAAACTCATAAAATTATGTGTAATAGAGATAAGGATTTATTCTTGAATCTCGAAAGAATGTATTAATTGTATGCTTGTAAAATATACAAAAACAGCAAGTTGGCTGATTGGCTGCTGTATTTTCTCTTCCTTTTTACTTTCTCCCCCCCCCTGCCAATTCTGTTAGGCTGTCAGTTATTGGCACATCTCAATTGATTGCTAATATGTCTATTTTGAGAACCATGGCTTTTGTTAAGGAAAAGAATATCATGAGAACCAGGAATATCTTCGTCTTTAAATACGAAAGGCTAAAGATGTTGGCCAAGGGCTTAAGATGACCCGCAATACATACTTACACATACACACACACGTGTGTGTGTGTTGGCATTAATGGTACAGGTGGGATTTCTATTTTTGATTAAACTAAGATGACTTTTCCTTGTTACTTGTTTTTTATGGATAATATATTGATTTTATTTTTGATGCAAGGGGTGAAATAATTATGGAAAAGTTTATTCTTGTCCCCTCCCACCGCAAAAAAAAAAATCAAAAATAAAATTGGTGTAGGCATTATCCACACAAAATAAATCAAAAAGAACTTCATCATCCCCATCAAATTCTGTGAAATTTTTTTTTATGCTAATGTTCACCCAATACAAGGCCTAAGAGCCACTCAAGATAGAAGGTTACTGCGTGGTGCCGTATGAACATAAGAAAAGGCAAGAAGTGATGTTCATGGAGTTATACAAGAAAAATAAAAGTTAACTATAGACTTGAAGCGATCAAACTTGCAATGATTGGGGAAATATTTTGCAGGAAGTCTGTTCCACAAAGCAGCAGTTCTTGGGAAGAAGCGGTCTGAATGGAACTTACTCCTTACTAATGGAATATGAAGAGAATGGGATGATTCACTCTTGTATACATGGCATGGATGGTCCTAGAGCTGATGAGACTAAGGAATGTAACCCGTCAGAACATACACCATGGAAATAGCAATAGACCAGTGAGGGGCTTGCAATATTTCATCTGTGCACTGTAGTGTGGAAAATAATTCATTGCCCACAAGACTGTGTAGACACTTTTGAACTCTATCAAGACAGGGAAGTAAGGACTGGCCAGCTTCAGTCCGGATATGGCAACAATACTTTGTTTTTGGTCTGATCTGTTTCTTGTAAGGATAGCGTATAGCAGCGGGGGGGTCAAATACTTATTGGCACGGTACAGTGAAACAACTATTTTTACAGCATCTTTCGCAATAGATTGTATATATGTTCCACTTGAGCTCTTTGGAGAGATTGAGTCCCAGTAGATGTTCAAGGCAAGGAGCCTCTTTCAGAGAAGAGCCATCCCTCATGACAGGTGAAACAATACTTGGTAGCTCATATTTCCTCACTCCTCAAATATTAGAATTTCATAAAGTTTTAAAAATATTCAAAGAGAAACTAGTTTTGAACAGGGACACATAGAAAACACAGATGGAGTTCCATGTTAATTAAAATAGAAAATAATTTATTAAAGGAAAATATATAGAAAGTGCACTAATTTCTGAGTTTTTCACGTTAAATTTAAAATTTAACGTTAATTGTCCCCTCATCTGAAGTGTTTCTCTTGATGTTTAATTATAACTTTTGTTTTCTTCTACAACATGTACTTGATTCCGTCAATAAAAACATTTAAGCTCAAGAAGTCATTTTGAAGGAAGAAATGTATTACATAAGATTTTTTTCTATTTTGTTATTCAGTTACCCACCATTGTTCTGATACATAGAATTTGTCATATTCTGATGAACTTTGATCTATGGTACCTAAACTTTATGAATTTAAGCATAGTAATAGTAATAGCAGAAAGGTCTCATTAATTTACAGTCAAATTGGCGAGATGTACCTGTATTTTTTTTTGTTAAGAGTTTCTTTTCTCACACTTGTACAGGGTTAACCTTACTGTAAAAAAAAAAAAAAAAAAAAAAATGCCAATGAAAGAGAAATGGAAAATGGAAGATCAGATAGCATCATTCTTTTATATGGAAACAAAAATTCCTGCTTTGAAAACTGATGTTCAAAATGTTGGTTTTTTTCCCCCACTTGGACACTGATGGCAAGTGCACAACTATCTCAACTACAAGACAGGTTCAGATGAAAATATAATTGATATGAGGAGATGCTTAAAAGTCCTCAATATGACCAGTTTGTAAAATCATTATTTCAATGATCAAAGCTCAGAATTTTTTTTTTCTTTAAGGGTTAAAGAATTTTGAGAAATAATGTATCAAGGGTGCTAAACCATGGGGTGAATATTTGGAATATTTTTTAGTAAGGGGAAAATGAGGCAAGGTAAACGGTGTCATACAAATTTTCAAAGACCTAAGGGCCTTTCTTTCTTGAAAATAAGCATTTGAAATTCTGTTTGAATTTAAACACTAGCCACTGGTAACAAAAATACAGGCTCATTTTTGATTGATTTTATTAAAGACAATATAACTTTCTTTGTAAGCCAGAAAACATCATACTGTTTTTTAGCTTTCATTACTCATATATGATAAAAGTCTGCTTCAAGTGTTTTTGTGGTTTGGCTGATGTATGGATGACTAAAATGATGAAATGTGTTATGCTATACATACATACATATACATATATATATATATATATATATATATATATATATATATATATAAAAATTCATGACATTTGGATTCTTGCTGACCTTGTCTTTAGTTGTGATAAATTTCAGGATAATCAAGTGTAAAGAACCTTGTCTCTCCTTCAAGGAAGTGATGGCATTAGTAATCATTTCATTGTATTTTGATGAGTTACCTTTTTCAGCAACATTTTTTTTGTTTTGCATCAGCTATCTCTCTCTCTCTCTATCTATATATATATATATATATATATATATATATATATATATATATATATATATATATATATATATATGTGTGTATTTTAACCCATAAGGGATGAAAGTCTGTTGAAATTTGTACAATAAAGGAATACTTTCCATTTAGCAAAAATAAACATGTTTATCTCACAAGCCATTGTTAGTGAGTGTATTTCTCATTAAGAACTTCCTGAATCTGGTCTTCTGTAAATGTATTCATAATAAGACAACTAGTTACAATGTGTGATACTTTGCAAGTTAGTCTTGCTAAATGTTGCTTGTAAGTTTTCTTACCTCCCCCCTTACTGAGAGCTCTATGAAATTGGCCATGTGCCAAACTGCTCAGACAAATGTCTACATTAAAAAAGTGCTCTGACTCTTCAACAATGGTTAACGTTTACATTTGGGCATCCATTGGTTATTGGGTGCACCATATCTAACTTCTTCATCTGGCCAATTTCTAATAACCAATAAAAATATTTTTATATATAATATATTTTTTTTAAATGTTATGCAAATAAATAAAAAAAATTCAAAGTGGGCAATTTCTTTACCAGTTTGATGATCATTGCTAGTAGCCATGAATTGATTTCTTTTATTGTTTCTGGTTTAAAAACTGGATGGAAGTCAAATTTTCAGTGTGGTTGAGCATTTTTAGGTTCAACCACAAAAGTACTTCTGCATCATTAAAACATCAGGTTTGTACCTTAATATGTATAAGAAATATATATTTTTAAATTGCATGCATAAATGGCCATCATGTTTTGCAAATCAACCCCCAGAGGATGAAATCCAAAACCTCAAATAGTTATCTAATCTCTAACAAATCCTGACATGGCATGATCCAATATGAACGGGAATTTAAATACAACAAGCTCCCACTTTGTTCGCATTTCAAATTAAGTACATCTTCATTGATCTCATATGTTTCAAAAAATCCAAGACGACAACATCTGTTGTCTCACAGGAAAATTGGTTCCATGTCATGCTAGACAATATATATTTATCAATTGACTTGTTTTTTATGGCTTATCAACCTTTTACAGATTATTTAAAGTCAAAAAATAATTTTAGATTGTAAGAATTTTTTTGCTGATAATAATAATTCTTACTGAAAGAAGTTCTACTAATTAACCCATAGCTGGGGAGATATATTCACTTATATGCAAATACTCCTTTCATAGGAGTATTTGCATATAAGTGAATATAATGAACCTGTACATCAAAGCTTAGAGCTCCTGGTATTTCCAGGTGGTCACTCCTCTAGATACTGACCAGGCTTGACATTGTTTAACTTCAGTAATCATACAAGAACTGGTGTTTCAACATGATATGGTCACAGATAAGAATTTTTGTATCTTTCTTTGGAATGAGTCATGTATAACATTTTGACTTTATCTACTAAAATCCATCTTTTGTTGCTAGTTGAATTCTTACTGCCTAAATACACCTTATCACAGATAATGTTAAATCAGAATTGTGTGAGGACTTGCATGATTTTGATGATTGCTTAGTTTGAAACTGACAGTCACTATGCAATGTTAATTTCTATGTCAGCACTGTTTATATTAACAGATACCATATCCCCGATACTGAGCAATTTTAAACATTTCATTTCCATATATAGATAGATAGTGTGGACATCAGAATCAACACAGTCAGCCTCATACTTGTGCGTGTATTCTGGCATCTGATGATTGAATTTATCAAAAAATGTCAGCTTCTAAAAACCAAGATTTTAAATGTTTTTAAAGGCAATTTAAAAACAAGTCTTTATTAGACTTTAACTAACAACTTGCCCCCAAAATTTTATTTTACCCAAAATCAGTTGATCAGTATAATTTTGGAAAATAACCTATTTCTGACAATCAACCTTTGTAATTAAAGTGCTCATTATCAGGAGATAGACCATTGATAATGATGATGATAATGAAATTTCTCGAACATTCAGGCCGGTAAATGTAATTAATAATGCTTAATTAAAAATCAGTGCAATTACTCAAATAAGAGTATCCATAAAAAACATATAAACAGAAAATATATTTGTCGGTCAACCGACAACCAGACTCCAGCACATATGATTTAATTATACTGGTGAAGGCTTTGTGCAGAACCAATTGCACCTTTTGAAGAGCCAAATACAGAGACCTGGTGCACTGCATGCCGCAACGTCCCCAAACGACCCTCAACAGGTTTTGAATTCAGAGTTATCCTTCTCCTAGACCAGTTGCCATCCAAGGCTATAGAACCCTATTTACCCATAGCTGGAGGGAGAAGAGGATTAATACCTTTCCCAAGGTTATTAGAATGTAAGTGAATGTAATGGATTCAATTGTAATTCAAAATTGGCTTTCCGATTCCTCCATCTGAGCCGCTATCCACTACTCCACTGTGCCTCTTATATATATATATATATATATATATATATATATAATTAATACAAATATAAAGTTTTTTACTTAGCTGATTGGTGTTACCATCAGCATCCGGACTCCAGAGTTTTGTAGATGGACCTTCCAGCAATCACTCTGTCCACTCATCAGAAGGTGTCAGTAATTTTTACTTCTTCCTATCCTTATTGTTGAGGGTCCAAGGACCTTGGATAATACTTATGGTTTTGAATTCAAAGTTGTCCTTCTCCTAGACTGGTTACCAAACTTGGCTAGAGAGCCCAGTCTACTCTGCTATTTAACTCACATCTGGAGGATGAAGAGATAGATTCATACCTTTCCCAAGAATATTTACAAGCAAGTGAATAAGATAGAAAGCAAATAGGAAACCTTTACCAGTCTAACATGTTTCACTTTTATTAAAGCTTCATCAGAAAATGAGATATGGAAAAAAAAATTCTTTTTCTGCATATTATATTCTTTAAAGAAGCTTCAATGAAAGTGAAACATGTTAAATTGATAAACATTTCCTATTTGTTCTTTGTTATCATTCTGTTGGATTCCAATCCATATTTGATATATATTTGATCCCAACTCATCTTGTTTAAAGTAAGTGAATGTAACTCAAGTTGAACTTCACTCTCTGATTTCTCATTCCACACACACACACACACACACAGACATATATATATATATATATATATATATATATAATTAAAAAACAGACAGCCTTAAGGGTCCATTGATTATATTTTATTTCCCCTGGAGAAGGGATTTATCCTGGTTCCTGAGATCACATTTCCAAGCATAAAAGAAAATGGTTTAAAAATTTACATATTATTTTTATACAAGTTTTTGAGGGGTAGTTTAAGTTCATGTAAGGTGAGAGAGAGTGAGGAGGAGAGAACAACAGATATGATTGAATATAAATATATATATATATATATATATATATATATATATATTTGACAACTGCATTAATGTTACAGGTAACAGGTTTTAAACTAAAAGATACTCATTGGGTGGTTCTCGGCATCACTACACACATCAAGAGGAAATTTAGTCACAGGAGTGTTTTCCAGCAATTCATTTACAACATGAATTCTCTCCATGAATCTCCAAGCATTGTACAGTAGTGGAGTCTATATTTATCCCTGTGCTTTTTATAATCAAAAGAGAAAATGTCAGGCAGAAATTAATAGTATTTCATTGGTCAGTTCATTCATTGAATTGGTAAATGACATTTTCTGGACATTTGTTTCTTCATGTAACTATTTCAGAAATGAAAAGGTCAGCTTCAGCATTCCTGTTGCTTTCTATCTTAATATTCTTCAGCTGATCTAAATTTTTCAGTATTAAACTACTGGAATTGAATTCAAGCTTCAGACAAGAATAGAATTTGCATCCAGGTTCTCAGCTTTCATGACTGACACCTTAACCAGTTAGGCTACCAAAGTTGTCACAATTAAGTTGAGCTTTCATCTTATCCCATTTATGGGCTTCTGCTAATACCTTTTCTTTTAATCATTTCTTCCCAAGCAAGGCAATAAAATCCCTAAGATGTAAGGGGTTACTAAATGTGAAAGATTATGAGAATAAGAAAACATTATTATGGTCTGGTGCTTCTGCTATTCATCCCGAGGTTCTTGACAAAATCCAAAGTATGATCTGTAATGTAATTCGTTCTGACTTGACATCTTGATTTCAGTCACTTTCTTACCAATGTGATGTGGCTTCCCTCTGTCTTTTCGGCAAATATTTTTCTGACAAGCATTTTTCCCTGGCACCCTGACTACAATAATTTAAGCTTGCTACTAGATTGGCATTTACGTCTCACCTGTTTACTGTTGAAATAACTAAATGCAACTGCCACTTCTACTCCAATAGTTTCTTTTCTTGCAATTTTACACCTGTGGAAATCTCTTCCATTTACTTGCTTCCCTGATAGCTACAATCTTCAAAAATTTAAATGCAATGTCAATCATGGTTTATTTTCTTGAATCCCATTCATTTTTTGTCCTTTCCTCATTCCTTCCTATACAAAGTCTTTTCTCTCCCTGTAACTGCCTGCATAGTGACATTCCTGCTTTGCTTGAGGTGAAATGATTAAAAAAATAATAAAAGAATAATAAGGACACATGGCACAGTGGATAAAGGCGTTGGTTAGATCCAGTGATAGGACCCAAAGAGTGTGAGTTCAATACCCGGTTAAGGCAGTGGAGAACTTGGAGATGGGAATTAACTGGAGATAACTGATAACTGACATCCATTAAACATGGCACATGGAACTAGAACAGTCTACCTCAGTGAGTGAAATAAAGGGTTCAGTTCAACATTCCAACCACCTGAAGAACGTACAACGGCCCAAATGTTGTAATAAATATGGTGACAAAAATGAGGACAATAGTCTGAATAATGTAAATAGTGTACATAATACCTCATCTCAGAAATATAGACAGATACTGATTAAAAAAAAAAAGGAGATAGAACAATACAAGAACAGAAAGATAATGATTTACATTGCATTTAAAAAATTTTAAGATCAAAGTTGACTGGGAAACAACAAGCTGGAAGATTGCTCCATAAACGAAAAGTGCAAGAGAAGAAACTGTCAGTGCAAAACCTATGTAGCCATTTTAAATGTAAAATGATGAAACCCTGTCATCAATCTAGTACTGTACTTACATCCATTAAGTCTAGGTACCGAAAAGGAATGTTCATCATGACAATTACCATGAAAATATTTATAAAAAAGGCACAGGGAAGCTATGTTATGGTGAGGGAAAAGTGACTGAAGCTTAAATGCTAGGTCAGGACCAATAGCATTGCAGATTTAGTTTTGACTTTATTCCAAGCTGTGCTGTTGACTACTTGGTTAACTAATAATAGTTATTATACTCACCTGAACTGAGGAATTTATGCTACTAGCCAAATACCCATAATACGAATTGAAAAAAGTTGTTATAGAAATTCTTTTACCTCTCTAAAATTTCTGTATAACCAACATTTTCAACAAGACATCTCTTTTCTAAATTTCCTTTTGTCATTATGTTAAATCCACTTGAATTTCCGACTCTGGACATAGATATGACCATGAAAAAAACATCTGAATAATTTTCTAATGTTTATATTAATGATAATAATAATAAAAATTCAATAAGCTTCCTATGTTTTCACTTGTTTAAATAATTTGGTACAGTTTTAAGCAAATCAAATTAAACAGATTATTTTGATTTATTTAGATAATTCCATAAGTTTTTTTTTTCACTCTGTTCAACAAATTTTAGTAATGTGAAATAACAGATGACAACGGTGTTTATTATTATTATGAGTGTTGTAGCTTTTCTAACTTATAACTGAATTTTAAGGTCTGTAGTTCTCGCGTAAGTCTGAGTTGTACTCAACAGATCCCAGCAAGTCTGCCGTAGTCCATTACCTTACGGATACTTATAGGTAGTTACTACCTATAGTGTAGTCACTCATGGGGGTGACAGGTTATTCCATTATATTACTTGCCCTGTTCTTTTCTTTTTCTTGTTATTGTTTATTGCCAGCTTTGTTAAATCTGTTGTGCAGTTCTGTCATTTATTTATTTATTTATGTTTAACCATGCCCACTCACTCTATAAATGGAATAAGAACAATCTACACACATGGATGGAATAAAGGGTTTAGTTTGAAATTCCAAAAAAGGTATTGAATATGAAGGCAGACACCTGAAGAGAGTACAATTGCCAAAAATTTGAGTATAAACACCAAGATGGACATGCCAGACTAAATAGCAAAGCATATAATAATGAATATGATCAAAAGTTACATAACCCATTAGGGTCATAGGAGGGGCACCACATGTACTACATCTGCAGTAGTGTCTCCTGGGCAAGAGAGCCTACTCTCTTCAGGTTGGTTTAAATTCAGAGTTTTTCAAATCTGGCTCTCCGATTCCCCAAACTGTTATCATTTACTTCACCATACCTTCTCCAATATATATAGTGTAAGTATAAAAATAATTACTCAATGCCAAAAAGATACTGATGTAATATCAGTAAAAACAATTTGAAGCATCCTTGAATCCTCTTCCGTTTATTGTCCTTACTCCTCAGCAATATTTTCTCAGGTTCCTTCACTTTAGTCTTAGTAGCTTTATTGCCTTACTTGGGGGAAATGACTAAAATAAATAACATTGAAAATTGCATTTATTTTTTTTTTTTTTAATTTATCCTGATATATAATAGAATAAGGTAAAAACAAGAAACATTTATAAATTTGGCATGTTTTGCATTTATTTAAACTTCATCAGAAATTTTTTGGAAATGAGTTATGGATGAGAATCTTCCGTTAATTTGAGTTCTGTACTCTTTGTTTTTCCTTGCTCAGATAGATCTTGAATTTTTATGCCATGTGGCATTTGTGTGTGTGTGTGTGCACAAGTGCATTTAGGCATTTTTATGTCTGTCTGGTAGTTTCTGTGTATTTAATTCATGGTAATGCAAAGAAAATGGGATGGGTTTGCATGCATATGTCAAATTTCTTTTTGAGATATATATATAAATGTAAAAACAAATAGCAACTGGAACAATTTAGAGAATGCTATTTTCATACTGTTAACTAAGGACATTTTGTTTTGTTATTAGTTACTTTGTTTAATAAATTCATTTTGTTTTTGCCTTGAAAAAGTACACATTGATGAAATGTGTCGGCAACTATTACAGTTTTCTATTGTCTTTTACATTTATAAATATTCTTTTTTCCTACAGGCTAACTCTGAGAAATTTTTATATATATATATATATATATATATATATATATATATATATATATATATATATATATATATATATTCGAACATATATTGTTAATTTAATAGATGACATCCTGTTATGTTTACATGGAGTTTGCTATGCTTACGATAACAGTCGCAGAATAGCAGACACAGGTCGTAAATTGACAATGACATTTTACATGACCACGTGAGAAAGAAATGTTATCAACAGAACAATGTGTTTTAATGCATTATAATGTGTTGTGACTGGTTTGAAATGTAATTTTGTTCAGTGTGGGTTTTGTTTTAAGTTCTTTTTCTCATGTAGTCATGTACAACATCATAGAACTGCATTATGAATTTATAACTGGCGTCTGCTATTCTGCAACTGTTATTGTTGCATAGCAAACTTCTATGTAAATATATCAGTATGTCATCTTTCATGGTGAACATCTTTGTTGTAATGTCCATATAACTACACTGATGATGGCTCATGTGAACTGAAAGCTTAGATTGAGGAACAGTATAATAAAAAAATATCCAAATGTTGGACAGTTTTAGTTTTTATTTTCTCCTGAAACTAAAGCCACTATACAAAGCTTAGAATGGCTCATGATCAAACATAATAAACATTTGTTGTCTGTTATATTTAATAATATATATTTAAATAAAGATCTTCTGCCGCAATACACTATATATATATATATATATATATATATATATATATATATATATTGATGTATGTTTCATTAAATAATATAGAAAAGTTTTGTCTTTATTTTAAGTAAATTCCTTTCATATTGTCTGATAAGCTTATTAACATTATCATTGAAAAATGAAAGAAAAACAGTGTTGATACATGTTTTTTAATCCTATTTAAGCTTTCGGCTTATATAAGCCATTATCAAAGATGACAATTACAAAATTATGAAAGGAATTTATTTCTAAAATAAATAGACAAAACTTGTCTATATTATTTAATGAAACATGGATGCATCAATGAAAAAATGCTGCCTAAATACACACAATAAATAAATAAATAAATAAATATATATATATATATATATATATATATATTGTCATCCATTATCTTTCTATATATATATATATATATATATATATATATATATATATATATATATATATATATATATACACACACAGCTGGGTACCAATCTGTTAATAGTTAGTTAATGAAGTTAACATTTTCCTTAATGATTTAACTTTTAAGTTAAATTTGAAAATCATTATCAGACTAATTAACTTCCGTTACTAAAAGTCAAATAAAAATGATAAAAATAAGCGGACAATTTCAAGAAACAAGATAAATTTATTCAAGGATAACTTATATATATTCAATGAGATATAAGTATATACTACAATATAAGATAGAGAACAGTGTTTCAAATCAAACATAACTACTGCTTGTCTAGAGTTCTCTTTCATATATATTCCAGAAAGCAGCTGATTCAAACATTCTTAAAATTCAAATGAGTGAAAGATCATATTTTATATTTTATTATTGTTCCTTTTTTCAAATTATTGCTGTCATATTTGACTGATGATGCCCAGCTTTCATTAATCAATTTATTCATTTGAACATTCTGCTTCCATTGTCTCTTCTTTCATCTTCTTTTTCCTCTCACCCACTTGATTCTATATCTTTAGTTAAAAAAAAAAGCTTTGTAGTTATTCCATTTCATCATTTAAATTTAAATGTATAGTACCCAATTGTTTTTCATGTAGGAGCCCTTGATCATCTAGTACAGTATATAATGTATCAGTCTATATTTCTGAGATGAGGTATTATGTACACTATTTACATTATTTGGACTATTGTCCTCATCTTTGTTGCCATATTTATACAATGTTTCAGACCATCAGTATCTATCTATATTTCTAAAATTAGGTATTATGTACACTATTTACATTACTCAGACTATTGTCCTCATCTTTGTCACCATATTTATTACAATGTTTATATATATCATATCTGTCTATATTTCTGAATGAGGTATTATATACATATTTATATTATTTGGCCTGATGTCTTCAACTTTGTCTCTATATTTATTACAATGTTTCAGCCCTTTAATATCTGTCTATTTTTTGAGATGAGGTATTATTTACACTATTTACATTATTTGGACTATTCTCCTCATCTTTGTCGCCATATTTATTAAGTTTTAGCCGTTGTACACTCCGGCCTTCTTCAGGTGGTTGGAATGTCGGACTGAACCCTTTATTTCACTCACTGGGCTAGGCTGTTCTAGTTCCACATACCATGTTTAATGGATGTCAGTTATCAGTTATCTCTAGTTAATTCCCCTTTCCAAGTTCTCTACTGCCTTAACTGGGTATTGAACTCATACTCTTTGGGTCCTCAAGGACACATGGCACAGGGGATAAAGGCATTGGTTAGATCCAGTAACAGGACCCAAAGATTGTGAGTCCAATACCTGGTTAAGGCGGTGGAGAACTTGGAGAGGGGAATTAACAGGAGATAACTGATAACTAACATCCATTAAACATGGCACGTGGAACTAGTACAGTCAACGCCAGTGAGTGAAATAAAGGGTTCAGTTTGACATTCCAACCACCTGAAGAAGGCTGGAGCGTAAAATGGCCGAAACATTGTAATAGATATGGCAACAAAGATGAGGACAATAGTCCAAATAATATAAATAGAGAATATAATGTGTATTAAATATTTTTCTATTGATGGATTAATGCAAGCATAATGTCTATTATATATTTTATAATGTTGATTAAGAATATTAATATTTATTCTATTTGCTTATGGTTGTTTTGTTTGTCTAGATGCAAGCAGTTCTTTGGAACTTTTTCTTACAACCTTCAATACAAATATCTCATCTGGAAAAGCTGATATTATTAATGTGATATTTAGGCTACACATATAATTGGACATTTAGTTTTATGGCATTTTTTCTAATTATTTACTTTCTAAAATGTCTGCTTGTTGAATAAACTTCTTCCTTTTAACTTTGACTTTTAATGAGATCTTAAATTTAATCAGGCAGGTAAATCTTTTCATGAGAAATTTCATCCATTATAATTGATTATTCAAATTATTCATCGAAAATTCACTTAATTTTTTTATTGTTTTTTGTTTTTACAAAAAAAAATCACTGTCATGAAAAATTATTTAATCAAAACTCACATTCATTAGTATAGTTTAATTCAAGAAAAAAGAAGTGGCAAATATGAAAATATGATTCTTAAATTTTATTTAATAAATTTCTATTTTTTTATTTTATATATTTTCCATTCAATGTGTCTTATCAAATGGAAATATTTTACAAAAATGCAAGTTTTTCCATGACACAATTAACCTTTAGTAGATTTATGAAAAAAATGCCCCCCCACACCTTTCCCCCAAAATTTCAGTCATTTGTGTCCATTACAATTATCTTATTACTTAGTATTGTAAGCTGGCTACTGTCCCCTGCACTTGTTCAGTTTTCTTTTTCAATGTTTTACATGTCAAAATTCATTTAATAAAACGTCTTTCCATAAATAATTAATTTAAGTTCTTAAAACAAATAAAATAACTAAGACCATTACAAACTCCGACGCTTTGTATGATTTGGAATTTTCTACTATTTTTGTATTTTACAGAAGCTACTGTAATTTTGACTTTTATACGTCATCATGGCAACTCAAGCATTTGAATCTGTTCATGTTGTTGAAGGTAAAACTGCCATTAGAACTCAACAGGAGCAGGCTCATTTTTTTTTAGTTTAATGCTAATATTGTGTTTCTTTTAAGTTTTTTTTTTTACTTTTTTTTTTATCTAAAAGTGTTTGAAAACCTAAAAAAAAGGGAAAAAAAAAATCAATTCAGCCTTTTTAGGTCTTTTTAAAAGTTAAAACCAAAATTAGCCATTTCTAGCTCTGAAGCAAAAAAAAAAAACTATAGTTTTGGGGTTCTTATAAAGCCTTATAAAAAAAATTATTTTATCATCTTGGCATTTTTTTATGTGGTTTTATATACAAAAACAAGTTTTTTTCTTTTTACAATAAAAATTAACGTTAGCAGTTTATCGATAATTTCCATTACATTTTTAAAGAGCTAACTGATTAACGATTAACAAAGTTAATTCTTTGGTTAATGAATTAACAGTTAACAAAGTTTACTTCTTAATTAATGGTACCCACCTGTGTGTGTGTGTGTGTGTGTACACACACACACACATATATATATATATATAAATAAAAGAAAAGAACAGCAAGATATATAATCCAGTGTTCTTATAGATATTTTTTTTTTAAAAATAATTACTCAATGTAAATTTACAGAGCATTATGTATATATATATATATATATATATATATATATATATATATATATATATATAGACAAAGGAAACATATTAGCTATTGTATTTCCATCCACTGATGGACTTTATCAAGGCAAATCTAAAGATTTTAATTGGCAACATGTATTTTTAAATAAAAGTAAAAATTATAGTTTTTCAAACTTTTTTTAATTTAAGAGACGCTCATCAAGTTAACTGAAAATTCTAGCTAAATTATGGAAGATGCTATGTGATGTAATCTATGTCTAATAAAGAAAAGTGAGTAAATGATGTTATTGTTGAAATTTTTTATAGTGTAATTAATTTTTGTAATAATTCGGGATTAATGTATTATTTTAAATAACAAGTGGTTATGAATTTTGCTGTTTTCTTTCCAATTTTTAACATTTTTATAGCCATGTCTGTTGGTTTAGAAAGGAGTATTTCTTTCAGGAAAGGAGATTTGAAGAAATCTAGGGAACAGATTTACATTTTGATGATTAGATAGCAGCAATCTCTAGAATTTTCCGTCTAAGATACTTTCTCTTTTAATAAATGTGGCATTGTTTAGACTGAAGCTGCAGTTGAATTTATTTCTGTGTATGACTAATGCATTTGATAAATTGTTATGTATAAGATCCTTTTTGTGCTCATAGATACATTTCTTTATTCACATTGTCCATTTACAGATATATTTTTAGTTATATCTGAAATTTTATACATACTTAGGTACTTGAGTTATGATCCATATATCATATATGTAAGATGAGCATGTCTTACAGCTTATGAGCCTGGGCAGTATCTATGGAGGACTTTGGCTACTCATATGTCAAAATCATTTTCTTGTCATTGCTGGTTGAGTCCAATGGAAAGGATAAACTGATACAGTTTGGTACTATCAGGTGATGCAGTACTCTATCCATCCACATTTGGGGCTCTAATTCAGCTTTGTATAGGGTTTACTTTTTAGCATTTTCTTTTCTTGAAGATACTGACAAGCCAGTGTAGTGGTCAAATTCAGAGGTTTCCTTCTCCTAGGCTGGTTACCCCATAAAGCAAGAGAGCCCTGTTTATCTTGCTATTTCATCCACAACTGAAAGAATTTCATTTTGAGTATGTCTGCTAAGAGCAATCTTTTCTTATTGTTTAAAAGATAATGTCTCTCTTGACACATATATATATATATATATATATATATATAAATAAAGAACAAATAGTAAGATATATAATCCGGTTGTTCTTATAGATATTTTTTATTTTTACAAAATAGTGCTCAATGTAAATTAATTTATAATATATATGGGGTTGTGTGTATATATATATATATATATATATATATATATATATATATATATATATATATATATATAATATAATTTAAAAAAAAAACAGACCACTTAAAGGTTCCATGTAATAAATTATTTCACCACAGGAATGTGTGTGTATGTGATATTTGCATGGAATTGTGTATACAGTATATGACAGAGCAAGATCTTTAATATTACATTCAAATATTACCCCATATTAACCTAACTAAATTTAAGTAAAAGAGATTACCTGTTCAGAAACAGTCACAAGTTAAATTCATGAACAAAATTCAAATGGATGGAGATGTCAACAATAAGCAATAATAAAATTTTAAAGAGATTAAAAAAAGATTACTAGGAAGTAAACTTGTATTTTTAAAAAATAAAATTTTATTCTTTTAATGTACTTTCTATGAATATTTTTCTAATCGACTATTTTATAGAAAAAATCCCCACCCAAAAAAATTAAAATCACTAACAAACATCAAATTAAATTATTTGTA
>CAHIKZ030001084.1:637500-642500 GCA_903632075.3 Acanthosepion pharaonis | reverse complement strand
AAAGACTTGTTGCTTTAAAATAGATATACTTGAATGTTGACTGGCACAGGCTTAGCCCGACAAGCTCAGCACCCAGAGACACCATTTATACTGTTTATACATTATGTTGTCTGACTGTAACCCATTTCATAATATATATATATATATATATATATATATATATATATATATATATATCTCTCTCTCTATATATATATATATATATATATATATATATATATATAGAGAGAGAGAGAGAGAGAGAAAGATTTTATATAGATAGGTTCTTATAGGTCTATAAAAGAGTCCAGACTTGGCTTAATCCAACAAATCCTTTAATCTTTAGCTCTAACCACATGCCAAGCTGATACCATCCATAACATGCAGTCTCTTTTGATGTCTTTAAACTAGAATGACTCTCATCTTTCTATTTTTATCAAAAGTGTCTTCTGCTTCAATCAAAATGGCTGCCTCTATTTAAATACCAACACATTGCTCCTCTTCACTTATAATACTTGGATAAAAGGACAACCTTTAAGAAAATATCATTACTCGTCTTGTGTTCTGATCTTGTGTTTGTGTAGATGCAGATTTTTATTCAAATAATATTGTTTGAACCTGCATGAATGAATTCAATCACTTATATTTGTGGGTGAATACTTGTTAAGCTGCTAAATTTATACATATATATATATTATTTTATATGTCGATACCTATGCATCTGTGTTTGCTTGGTAACTGAATTAGTATTTCATCTTGTGTTAGTAGAACATAAGAAATAGTACTTACCAGTAAATAACACTGCAGAAATGCCAGTTAACAATAAACTAGCCTGGAATAAGAATTTTGCATTGTAACGATCAGCCAAAAATCCACTGATGAATTTACTGATGGAATAAGCAATTGTCTGACTGCTAGTCACCAATCCTAAAATAAGCGAAGAATAAAATGCATTAAGCTAAAAAAAAGTGATAAATTTTGTTTTTTTTCCTCATAACCTAGAACAAAATCAGAAAAACAGTTCCTGATGAAGATATGAAATATTTTTTCTTTCTTTCTCTCTCTACTTGATACAGAAAAATGTCATCATCAAACCATAATTATCAATATGTATTTATTTATATATTTCCTGTCCCATCTCTAGTGGAAAGGGAGGCAAATCAACTTAAGTTAGTAAATTTTTGAGTGATTATTTCACTTAGTCATTTTAATACTCTATACAAATAAAATATTTATCTGATTTTAAACAAAATTAGTTCCTGAGCAAAATAAACAGTTTAATTAATCATACTTTACTCCTACATTTTTTAGATTGCAGTCTTATTTGTTCAAGCCTTTCATGTGAGGCACTCAGATACCTTTGTCTGTTAAGTGATCATTTTGCTTCAACTTGGCCTTGAAATAGGCTTCGTCATCACCACCTTTGTCATTGTATTGCTAACCTTTTTGTTCCAAGAGATATTTCCATTTCACTGTTATACTAAACACAAGTTTTAATATGAAAAGATATTGAGCAAAAAGTGATTTACATAATACCAGGAGTAATTAATGAATCATAGATACCATTGAACATTTAAAAAATATAAATATAGATTAATTAAATCTTCCATTGGCTTACACTATTTACATTATTCGGACTATTGTCCTCATCTTTGTCGTCATATTTATTACGTTTTGGCCGTTGTATGCTACAGCCTTCTTCAGGTGGTTGGAATGTCAAACTGAACCCTTTATTTCACTCACTGGGGTAGACTGTTCTAGTTCCATGTGCTATGTCAAATGGATGTCAGTTATCAGTTATCCCCTGTTAATTCCCCTCTCCAAGTTCTCCACCACCTTAACCAGGTATTGAAGTCACACTCTTTGGTAATACCAGTAATAAGGAGTGCTAGAGAAAAGCGATAACAACAAAAATTGCAATATGAGCTCTGGTAAAAAAATGGGGTTGAAGACATTAGGTTTATAATACCCAGAAATTCATACACAAATGTCCTCAAGCATGGCACAGTGGATAAAGGCATTAGTTAGATCCAGTGACAGGGATATAGTAAGGGAATAAATATTGCTTAGAGCTATAAAGGATAGAAAGCTATGATCTTCCACATCCTGAAGGGATTACAGTATAATAATGAATGAGTATCTGTTGTCACTTATGATGCTTTGAAAATCAGGAACCGAACTACTAGCACTCAAAACTTTGAAAAGACCTAGAATCATCAAAATCGTCATATGTAGAAAATCATACAAACTTCAAGAAATAAAGAGTTCATTATAAACTGAAAATATTTTGAAATTTTGACATTGGATCATAATTAGAAAATTAGAATAATCATATGAGTATATATTAAGATAATGAAATCTAAATTTCTCTTTAAACAAATTATTTGGTAGCTGTAGGAGAATTTCACTTTACTCTTTATCAAAGTAATTTTATTTATATGTATTTCATTACTTCATGATAACGTAACTGAACTTTCTAACAGTTTTAAATATATAAACATTTTGTAAAGATACAGATGACGCTTATCTCCCTTTGGTGGAGAAAAGTCATGTGGGTCACATAACAGCTGCTTAATGATGTCACTCCATACAGTGACAAAAGTGGCAGTCATTTTCAGTTTGTTAACAGCAGCCAAACTGAAAGGTTACCTTCGTTAGCCCAGGCCACCCATGGCCCAAGCAGAGCCTAAAAATCTGTCACCCCAGCAGCTTACAATCACATGGCACCTCTTGCATTTGGGAATATATCTTTCCAAGATATAGAAAGAAACTCCAGCTCGCAATCTTCAATTTGGGATAGCCAAAGACTCACTGTTTCACGTTCATGGAATATGTCCTCACCTGGAATATAGTAGATGAATCCAGCCTATTTGAATCTGGAGTCCTAAACATGATTTCTCCAAATACAGGATCTTCATCTTATATGTAATAGCTTTCATTTTTGTTTTTCCTTACACTCTGCTTTGCGATGTAGATATATGTGATATAATGTTTTCTGCATGGAACATGTTTATATATGTATATACTGTATATACTTGCATATCATGCAACCTTTGAAGAGCTAATTTTGAAGTTAATTTGACTTCAGCAAATGGATATATAGTTTGGTCAATTTTATATCTCGTGTATGATGCGTCCCCCTTAAGACTAGCTTCCAAATTATGTCGCATGATATCCAATTATATACAATACATAGTTTTGTGTATGTCTTATGGTATAAAAGCCTCTCTGAGAACAAAGCATGTTTGTCATTCCTTTTCTCTTTCAGCCATAACATTCCATCCATAAACTATGGTGTTATCATGCCCATAATGGGGGAAATACAAATGGGAGAATAAATCTTTCTTCCCTAGTTCTCTCCTGTTACAATTTGAAACAAATGAATCAGCCAAGGGAAAAACAAAATTTAATAAAGTAATTTTAAATATTAAACTCGTGTTATTATTTTTTTAACTTATTAGTTAAATGACTTTTAAACAATCTTCCTCCAATATTTATTTTTTATAACATCAGCAAATATATACAAAATATACGACAAAAAAGATGACAATAACAACAACAATGACAATAAACCTGATGAAAACTATCATATGATACTTCATACGACTTCCTTAACATCTCCTATACAAAACAATTTATCTAACAATATCAAAATAATTACAACCACATCCAAAACTATTATGGATATGAACAGAAGCAAAAATGTCCTTAACAATAATAATTCTGAAGCAGGTATATATAAAATAAACTGTCACTACTGTTCCTTACAATACATTGGGAAAAGTTAAAAAAAATTAAAGAAGAAAAACTATCTGTGAATATAAAAAGGATTTTACACATATCAAATGCATTAGTCATACATAGAAATAAGTTCAACCACAACTTTGATCTGAAGAAGAGAAAATAACTTACTTTGACAAAAAGTTCTTGAGAGTGCCACTATCAAATACTGCAAAAATGTAAATCTGTGCCCCAATTTTTTTCCAAATATCTCCTTTCCTAAAAGATATACTCCTTTCCCAAGCCAACATGCATAAGTATAAAAATATTTTAAAAATTAAAAAAAACAATTAGACCCCCAACCTTTTACTATTTAAAATATATTTCAATATATATAAATACATTTCTCAAACTAAAATAAAATAAAAATTGCATTAAAAAAATTCAACTGCAATATTTACTCACTTTCATTTATTAAGCATTTAATGATATCACTTAACATCTTCCATATTTTACCTTGACTTTCACAGTTAACCTGAAAACATTTATGAACGTTCTTAAATTTAAAAATTTTAAAAACCTAGCAATAATTTTACTTTTTATAAATGCCTGTTGTAATATAAAATCCTTACATTTGCCTTGATAAATTCCATTAGACAACAAAACACATTGGTAAAGAAAAGTTTTTTCGAATGTTATATAATTATTCTTATAACTTTATCAAAATAAGTTTATTGAGCTTTATATTTTGGAATTATATAATTTACTTTTATATCCTTATTTTTCCTTGATAAAATGTTCTTTGAAGCTTTAAAATAAAAAGTTATTTCACATTTAGACATTTTCTTAACATCATTCTGATCTTTATGCTCGCTACTGTATATAGGTAATAATCTGTTGATATATAATCCAATATAACAATATAGTGATTTTCCAAGTGTAGCTTAGATGTGGCACAAGGCCGAAAGTAGAGAGCACCCAGTGAGGATGGAACTCACTACTCAGTTGTAATTGTTCTAACAAGACCAACTTGCTAACCATTACACCACCTCGAGGTGCTCATCCAATATAACAATATTAAAACTGACTGACATAGAGAGCTCAATGTTTTATTCAAAAGGAGCATATAAATTACATACAAAAGGAATTAAGATTATGATGGGTTTCACAAATGATGGGTTTGAAAATCCCACAGATTAATTTTAATTTGTGTGGTGAAATGATCATAATCTTGATGTAATCCTAATTCCTATTGTATGTAATATATATATATATATATATATATATATAATCCACCATAG